>PVIU01022532.1:0-28877 GCA_004026605.1 Ondatra zibethicus
ACTGGTGATTCTAGGAGGAGAAAAGCATAGTTCACAAAACCAGCAGAGACCAAAAATCAGCTATAACAGCATGGTTTACCTGCACCAAGAATTTCCAGGTACAGCTCAGGTGTGAACTTGACAGCCAGACTCAAATAGAAAAGCAAGCAATCTGCATAGCACGAGAGGGCGACCATTCTCCTTGAACCATACTGGAATCCCTGAAGAAGCTTTCAGAGGACAGGCAGCCACCAGGAGCAGGAGGAGGTGTGAAAACCTACCTTCACTGGAAAAGCCAGGCCAGGCTTCCTGCCATTCTGGAGGGGGCACTCTGCTACCTTAGCCAAGGCATCCATGACAGCTTCATGGGAAATGTACAGGTATTGGGCCTGAGATCAGAAGGTCATCTGTGAAGTGACCTTACAGGTCTGTGTGAGCAAGAATGTGTGCTCTTCTGCTTTTCAATTATGATATATATTCAGCCATGCCCTCCAAACTTCACATACAGAACCCTCAATGCCTATGATGCAGTTGTACTTGGACTAGATCCCCTAAAAAGGTGGTAACTGTTGAACTAAGACATGAAAGAGGATCCTAAAACAATGTGCCTGCTCGCCTCCTTACAGAAGACAGAGACCCAGATGCTCAGGAGACAACCATGTTTGGACACAGTGAAGATATAGCCATTGCTGTGACTTGGATATCATTAATCCCAAGGTTCCTGTCAGCCTGATTGATGACCCTCAGATGCTAGGATTTTTTAAGAGAGACCTAGCATGAGGTTCTCGGTCCCTGGGGTGTGTCCTTGGTAGAGGTTCAGATGGCTTTGGGGGAGGGCTGCACTAAGGACTGGGCCTAGCCCCACCCAGCATTCCCCCTTCTTAATTCTGTAAGCTTCAACCATGGGCAACCCCAACACCTGACACATTCCAGAAGAACCAAGTGGGAAGTGAACAAGGTAGAAGTCAGCCTAATGTGCAACCAACATAAGAGAGGTAGGACTCTCTCCTTCATCAGTAGCCTGCCCCCGAGACTCCTACAGTTATCTACAAGCCAAAAAGAGAGGCCTGGGAAGGAATGAACCCTAACCCTGCTCCAACCTCCAAATCCCTGTGAAAACAAATTCTTGTTCAGCCATACATTGCTGTTGTTATGGCAATCCTAAAAGGAATATAGATGGCCCCCAGAATGGACTCATAATGTGTAGGGTGCAGCTAAGTGGTAAATCATTCGCCTTGCATGCACAAGGCTCCGTGTTCCATCCCAGCACTAAACAAAAATAAGCAAATCAAAACAAAATCCTGAACATGCATGCATGCCTAGAAAGTGGTCCAAGAATCCGTTGGCACATTCCTTTGCATCAGGGGCAATATGTTTGAGATAGAAGGAAGGATTTCTTTTTTCTTTACAGATCACATGCACTTTCTTTATCCAGTACCTTCACAGGGGTGATAGACAAACAAACAGAGCCAAGAAAGCTCAGAATGGAGCCTTTGCCACAGGAGTTCTACCCTCCTCCTGCCTGGAGCCCCCACAGCCCCCGGGGCTCCCATGAAGCAGGGTTTGAAAAATGCTTCTTCCATCCTGGTGTCTTGCAGAGATCTAACATGTCAGCAAATTACCTCCAGTTCCCACATTATCGTTAATCACGGGCCTCGTGGGATGACACTGTTCCCCCAGACATGATAAATAACAATGACCCAGAGGCTCTTGTGTGCAGATGTGTGCCTGCATCCTGGTGGGCATCCAAGAAAGACGGAGAGAAACTTTGTTCTTAATGCCTCCTCTGGGGCTTCCTGCAAGGAGGACAGTTAATGCAGACTCCAGGCAGGACACTCGCAGCATCCTGCCCAGACGTCTTTTCAGGGTCCCAGAGGTGCTCAAGGACATTTGAGTATTTCCAGGTCTGTGAAGAAGAAATGCCCATCTCACCAAACTCTGAGTCATGCTGTCACCTCACCTACTCTGGGTTTTACAGAGCGCGGAAGCGAGGCCTCTAGAAGTCCCCCAGTGAGCAATCTCTGCATTCTCCCCCCCACTCCTCCCCGCCGCTGCCCAGTTAGCTAGCAACGAGCTTTCACTGCCTGTGTGCTTAGCACTTCAGCCAGCTCCTGGGTTGACCTTGTGATGGTTGGGGCTTAGCAGTCAGGCCAGTGTCCTTCAGAGGACACTAGGCTCCTGCTGACACATCTCCCAAGGCTAAATGCAACTAGCCTAACTGGGCTGTGGCGAGATGTGGTCCCCAGGCTTCCGGAGCACTGAGTGGGCCTCCTTCTGGAGATGCTGACCTTTCCGCCTTTTCCATTCTCTCCTGGCTATGCTCCCAGCAGTCATATGACGGTGGCTGCTCTTTGTCCACAGTCCACTTTACCTTTGAGAAGTGTGAGGCTTTCTTAGGATATCAGCCTGTGCTCTAGACTAGGGTATTTAAACTACACAGCATGCTTCTGTTTATCCCAGAGAACAATGACCCGATTCTACACAGGCCTCATCTGTGCAACTGGTCTCCTCACAGGATGGACTGGGAACTTCCAGGAAGAGAGAGGGAAATACCCCAAAACTCCTTCTTTCCCTACTGTTTGCAGCCTCTTTTTAACATACAACTATTTTATTTTAGATGGAAAAACACAAAGAAAGAGCAGGTAACTCTGGATCTCAGTCATTCATTACAAGTTGTGAACTTTCAAAAACATACTTAATTTTCTCGAAGCTCAAAGTTGAGACCAGTACTGCTCACTGAGTATGAGTTGTGTGGATCAACGTTTGCATGTTAATATTTATGTAACATGTAAAATGCACAGTTATGTGCCTGGCACACTATAATCCACTCATAAGAAAAATATTGATAATGATAATAATAATAATTACAACTGTGATGCAGGTTTAGACAAGAAGTGGCTCACAGTGTCAGCTAAACATGTGTAGCCATCACGGAGCAAAGAACGTTATCAGACCCATCACCATGAAAGCAAGAACTATAAGCTGGGACACAATATCAGGGGAGGTTCAGAGGCTGGAGAGAGAGAGTTTGCTCCCTTGCCTTAGTCTTTTTTGATGGGAAAGTTTTTGCTTTTCTTTCTGAGATAAACTGTAGCTCAATCTGACCTTGAACTTAGCTGCCTTAGAGTTGCAGGGTCAGGCTCTAAGCTAAGCTTTAGGATAAACAATCATGACTCTCAGAATAGTGATTCTTTCCATATCAATGAGAGAAATCCCACAAGTAATTGTAACTACAGCCCGACAGATTGAGCCTTCTGGTGTGCCTGGTGATGCTAAGCTCTGTGCTACAAGACCCATCAACCACTCTGGAAAACCTTGATTTGAAGATCTTACCTAAAGTGTAATGAAGCTAGATACAGATGCTGGGAGGCATTCCAGAACATCCCCCTGCTTGACAGCACACACACACACACACACACACACACACACACACACACACACACTCCTAGTTAATAACGACAACACATGAGCATAGCAAGAACGAATCAGTGAAACAGGGCTTTCGGTACTGTTTTCTGGGTTTCTGTCCTGCCTGGTTTCTGTCCTCCCACCAGGTCCCACAGCTGTTTAGCCCCAAAGAAAATCACACAGAGGTCTACATTAATCATAAACTGATTGGCCCATTAGCTCAGGCTTCTTATTAACTCTTATAACCTACATTAGCCCATTATTCTTATCTGTATTAGCCACATGACTCAGTACCTTTTTCAGCAGGGCAGTCACATCTTCCTTCTTCTATGGGTTGGGACAGGACTGGGGAGGAATGGGCTTCTTCCTTCCCAGAATTCTCCTGTTCTCATTGACTCGCTTCTACTTCCTGTCTGGTTGTCCCACCTATACTCCCTGCCTGGCTACTGGCCAATCAGTGTTTATTTAAAACATAATTGACAGAATATAGACAATTGTCCCACACCACTGTACCATGCTGCTCATTTGCCTGTGCAGAATAAAAGGTTGTACAGTAATATTTCACTCCCAAACCCAGTGAGCTACTGACAGATTTCACATGCAAAAATTTGAAGCTATCTTTTCAGAATGAATAGATTTTCCGTCCTAAACACCTATGATCTAGCGGAGGGGAAACGTGAGTGTTTATGGACACTATCCTTCGCTTTGATACGCTTTATATGAACACATGTCTTAACATATCTTACAAGCTACATGTTCACCTGTGATCACTGAAATGCAAGGGCTGTGGTTGCTGTCACTGGTGACCGTGGGTCTGATGGCACAGCTCATCAGAACTACCGCTATTAATCACCAGCCACAGCTCTGTGTGAGAAGGGATGAGTAACAAGAGGCTGAGGGAGCATAGGCAGAAAGATGTTACTGGTTCTCACCTAGACTTCGGATGACTCGGACCTGGATCTTCAAGATGATGTTGGCTTATGGTGAGAAACATTGGATATTAGCATTTATATGTAATCAGAAATTATTTCAGCCCCTTTACCCATATTCCTGATATGGGAAAGCAGCAACATGCATATTTACATAGTCAAACAAAGGACTTTAAAATTGTTAAGCTCATTTTTTAGGCCTCAACAGAAGCCTCTTCTGTGGAAAGCTGGAGTTGAGGGGAACTTTGCCCTGAAGTACCCCAAATTCTTTAGCAAAAATGGTCAAAACCATCTCAGGAAGATCATGAGAGCAGAATTTTCTTAGTGTGTTTACTGACATGTGCAATAAGGATGGAACTAGCTTCCTGTGAGTTCATGTGTATGCATATATATGCATGTGCACATGTGAGCATGTGTGGTGAGGTCAGACGTCATCATCCTTTATCACTTCCACCTTATTTTTTGAGACAGATGAAACTAAAGCCCATTGGATAGACTGACTGACCAACATGCTCTAGGGATTGTCCTGTCTCTGAGGCCCAGCACCGATTATAGACACACCAAACAATTATGAGCACGCCAAATAAGGCTTTCATGTAAGTGCTGGTAGCTAAACTCATGGGCTTCTGCAGTAAGAACTTTACCAACTGACCTAGCTCTTCAACCTCAAAGCCACTCAATCAGTGCCAATAGTAGATTAGCACAGTAAGCTCATGCCATAGCTGAAGTGCAAGACCATGCTACTCCCTTGGAATTGGGAATTAATTTGGGCACTCCATACCATACCAGGCACCTGTGGCCAATCGGACCAGTACCAGCCTGTAGTGATATTTCATTTGTATTTTGATAAATAAAGCTTTCCTGAAGATCAGAGAGTAAGCAGCCATACTGGTCAGCCTTACAGACCAGGCAGTGGTGACACACACCTTTAATCCCAGTAGCCACACTAGTTTGCCATAGAAACCGGATGGTAGTGATGCACACCTTTAATCCCAGCCCTAGAGAGGAATATAAGAGGGGAGGAGACAGCTCTCATACATGGTCTCATTCTGAGATTCCTGGAGACAGGATCACCATTTCAGACTGAGGTAGAGGTAAGAGCCAATGGGTGGCTGTTTTGCTTTTCATTCATTCATTCTTTTTTTTTTTTTTTTGGTTTTTGGAGACAGGGTTTCTCTGTAGCTTTAGGGCCTGTCCTGGCACTGGCTCTTACAGACCAGGCTGGTCTCGAACTCAAAGATCCGCCTACCTCTGCCTCCCGAGTGCTGGGATTAAAGGCGTGTGCCACCACCGCCCTGCATATTTTGCTTTTCTGATATTCAGGTTTAACCCCGATATCTGCCTCTGGGTTTTCATTAATCATGCCATACCAACCAGTTCTGGATGAGGAGGCAGCAGAGTAAAAATTGGAGGGCTTCAGGAAGCCACCAACAGATGGCTACCGAGCCAGAACTCAGATTTCTGATGCATGGTGGGTCCTCTCACCCACACCCATAGGCTGCTGATGTAAGGCTGGTTCTCTCACACCCATACTATTGATGATTCACTGCCAGGGTGGGCAGTCAGCACTGATCTAGAATGTCTCATCCTCTCTGTTTATGTTAGATGACAGTCCCCTCCTGTTTCCCCAAAGAGTTTCAACAACTGTTAGCATTTGGCCCGACACTGGTGGAGGTGCAAAATGAGGAGGCTGGGGTGAGACGGTGTAGAGGTTCCCTTCCCACAGATGTGTACTTGCAAATGAGGTGAGGACATGGGAGTGCCATGGGGAGGCTAATGGCAGGCAGCCTGCCGAACTGTGACTGTCCTGAAGGCAGAGCATCTGCACTTTGCAATTTTTAAAGGTATATTTGACTTGAATTTTCTGTACCAGTGAGAGATACAGCTCAGAATATTTGACAACAAATGATGACAATTTTTTTTAAAAGTCACACATTATTTTTAATTTTTAGGAGGTAAAAGCATGTACTTAGAGAAAAGATGTGGGAGAGACATTGATGCAAGCCCAAATAAGCCACTGATTCTTAGTGATTTTACCTTACCTATGAATTAGCAAATATTTTACCTGAAACTTTCTGAAAGGTTTTTGTCTTTGGGAGTCTTTAATTTAATGTCGAATCTATTCACATAGTAAGTAGAAAAGCCAGCCCCTTTATCAGCCAACCTGTGACGGATAAATGCCATTTGAGGCATTTTATTATTAATTGCATAAAAATCAATTTAGGCATTTAATTATGATGCTTTCTATTTGGAGGGGAAAACATCAAGCCAGATGGTCAGTATGTTTATTTAAGAGGTTAACTTTGCTCCATTATTTAATTTAATAAGGACCCCAACTCATGAACAGTGATGCTTGCCATTGGGATAGTCTAAGAGGAAGGTACCTGCAGGGCTTATTTCAAGAGAAAAGGCTGACAGTTTTCAATGTAAAGAACCATTCCACTCCCAGAGATCAGATGCCCCCTTCCAAACTCTAACCCTTCCAAACTCAAGCCCCTCCCTCCAAAGGCACCAGACACATGTGGTATACAGGTATAGATGTGGGCAAAACACCCAGACACATGAAACAGAACTGAACAAAGCTGAAATTTCCTTCCTGCTTCACCATCATCTAGGGAGAGATGGGAGGATCTGCAATGGGCAGAACTTGACTGGATGAGTCCATTGTTCACTCATCCTGACTGTGTTCCTTGTTCCTGGAGCTGCAGAGAGACACTGCCAACTGGACACTGCAAGCCTCTGTGGGTCACATCCTTAGTGGGAACAGCTGCATAATTTTAGTGACTGACTCCCTCATTAGTTAACCAGTTAAATGACATCTTTGAATAATTATGTCCCTTCACTAATTGCATGCAAGTCATGAGCTACTTCATAGAGAGTTCAAGTGGGCATCCTCTGTGGCTTGCTGCGGGCGGTCATCTCTTGCAGCTGGCTCCTTCCTTGATCCACTAAGCTGGATGCCACCCAACTGGAAACACACACCCCTCTCTACACCTAACAGCACTACTACCATAAGGGCATGATGGCTATCTGACTTTATGTGGGGGAGACAATAGGAAACTTGCTACAGACAAAAATGTAAAACCCTACCTACCACCAAACGGTAAATGTCCCCAGATGACTCCTCTCCAGGGGTCACCAGCCATGAAGGCGATGTCTCTTTCCTTGGTGTTGTGGCTGCTCTTCTTTTCTGTCTCTCCACTTGGATATGTCCTTTGACCTTGAAACTTTCTGCTGTATCTTTAAAGACCTTTCTCAAGTCCTGGAATTTCACAACCAAATGTTGGTCCTGGCCTCATACCCATCCTGGGCTCATCCATAACTCCTGTAGAGACAGATGCCTCACTGAAGATAAAAACCCTAATATTTCCTTCCCACTCGCCCACCGAAAATACCATCAGCCATATTCATTTAATTTCTTTGGTACGGAAGGAAAAACGGAGAGAGCTGGCCTTCGTTAGCTTTTATATAGACCTGTAATAAGTAAATGGAATGAGACTAGAGAGATGGCTCAACGGGTAAAGTGCTTGCTGTACAAGCATGGGGAGCTGTCTGTGTCGGGATCCTCTGAACCCTTAAGGTAGGCCCAGTAGTATGGGATTTGTAACCCAAGCACTCCGGGGAAGGGGAGCATAGATTGGCAGTCTCTCAGGGCTAATGAGCTCCAAGTTTGGAGAGAGAGTCTGCCTCAAAAATAAAGTGGAGATCAACAGAGAAGACACCCAATGTCAACCTTCGGCCTTCTCATAGATATGCATTGGGGAGCTCACCTACATACACCCAGATACCACACACACACAGAATAAGTTTTAAAAATTATATGTATGTAAATTTTAAAGATTAACTATACTGAGCAATTAGTAAATCAGACATAGCACTTATATTCATATTTACACATTTAATTTTAAAATGTTTTGAACATGTTTATTTAAATATAATTGTGTAAAATTTGAACAGATTTATTATACATATAAATTCATACATATATACATATACAAACACACATATATATTTACTCAGCTTTCACATGCATATGCATGGACCCTTAAATATATCTTTTGAGCATTAACACTAAATCAATTGCTATGGTTATCAAATATTTTAAAATAGAAACCTCACTAAAATCTACTGAATTTTCTTCCACCGTGCCTGTATAGCAAATTATTTAAGACAACATACAATGATGTGCCCTATAAACTCACTGTAGCGAAAATAAAATAAGCCCTGCTATATGGTGGGTATCGAGAGCACAGATCTTGAGATACCACTCAAGCCCTAGAGGTCAGACCTAGATGGCTGGGTGGCCACCTGACACCGTTCCCTAGTCAGTGAAACACAAGAGTGCAGCATTCTCAGCGCTCTGTGGGGTTCAGCCTCGATGAAAACATTGGCCTAACTTAGACTCTTCTCTCACCACTCACTGCACCCTGAACCCTGCTCCTACTTGGTTTGGCAAACTCTGAGTCTGACACAAGGTAGTTCATGGTAAATGGGCAATGCCTATTACATGAATTGGCTATAGTGATGCCATCTTGTCCTAATTGTATTTTGTGTCTACTCAGACACGATTCAGACTTTCACCCCCCAACAGCCACATCCACCTTGGCAAACCTTTTGGAACTGTCTGTAGTAAGAGGCGAGGGCCTCTTACTATGTCTAAAGGAAGGCTTTAACTTTAACATAGTAAAATTATATATCACAAAAGTTATCAAGTAAGAATTACAGTTACAGCCTATTTTATCTTTTATTATGACAAAGGAAAACTATAACTATAACTATCCATTTTTTAATTTTATTAAAGACTCTAGAAGGATATAATATTACCTAAGTAAAGAAGTAATAAGCAACTTTTAAACTGTAGAAATGACAGAGACATCTCGCTACCTGTACAGTTACCCAAAGTTTTTTTGTACCGTTGGGGCATCCATCTTTAGTCCACAGGCCCACAGTATTTAGTAGACATTTTTATGAAGCAGGAAAATTTAAAGACAGTTTAGTCACTATTTTTTTGTATCCTGTAGAATGTTTTGTAGACACTTTAATGAAGTAGGAACCCTGAAAGATTATCTCACCTTTAGGCAAGTTTAGTAGTTTTTTTCTCAGTGGATTTTTTGTGTTTAGTTAAGCAGTTTAGGCAAGAGCAGCTTTTTGTCCAAATGGCTAACAAACTCCATAAGGAGTCTCTTTGATCTCCATCTTTTTTTGAAGTAGGTGGTGTTGCCAGGAGAAGACGTGTTTTATTGTCATGAAAAGTCCTAAGTTATTAAAACATTAAATGCCATATTTTGTTGTCGTTGAAATATATGAAGAATGCCTATTTAACTGAAATATATTTTTATATATCTAGAAAATCTATGTAACATGACTACAAGTTCGATTATTATAGATGATTATCTATTAACAATCTATATTTTTAAATTATACATTATATTTTTAAATGAACTACATAATCACAAAACCTTAAGGAAGAACAGAAATATACATATAATGAGATTGACCTTAAATTTTTATCAACAAACCAAGATTCATACCAATGGAAATTATATCTATAGTCAACCACGCTGGGCAGCCAATTTGTAGTAAGAGGCGAGGGCTTTTGGTCCTGGCGGCTGCCCGGCTCCCACTACCTGGTGCCTGGCTAGCTTATGTCCAAAATAATTACACAGAAACTGTATTTATTGAAATACTGTCTGGCCCATTATCTTTAGTTCCTTATTGGCTAACTATTACATATTATTTTAACCCATCTCCATTAATGTGTATCGCCACTTGAGTGTGGCTTACCAGCATGAGTCTAACCAGTATTCATCTTGGGCCAGAGAAGCATGGCGTCTCCCACACTGCCTTTTCTCTCACAGTATTCCATTCTGTCTACTCCGCCCACCTAAGGGCTGCCCTATCAAAAGGCCAAGGCAGTCTCTTTATTTAACCAATGAAAGCAATAGAAATACAGAAGGACCAACTGTCCATGACCCTGACCACGGTCCAGACGTATTAACCAAAATAACTGATGTTTGTGCAAATTAAAACATAAAACTAAAATAGCTAAGAGAATGTGTAAACCAAAAGTAGTTGTTGCTGGGCGATGGTGGCGCATGCCTTTAATCCCAGCACTCGGGAGGCAGAAGCAAGCGGATCTCTGTGAGTTCCAGACCAGCCTGGTCTACAGAGCTAGTTCCAGAACAGGCTCCAAAGCTGCAGAGAAACCCTGTCTCGAAAAACCAAAATAATAATAATAATAATTTTTAAAAAAGTAGTTGTCATGGAATTTCAAGAAAATACTGTTAAACTTTGCAAGAAGACAGATATTCCTAGGGTACCTCAGCCCCTCATGGATGCAACCCTCTCCTCTTGAGCACTGCCTCTAATTGTGGACTTTGTCTTTAAAAATGCTGTACCCCTGAGCTTGGGTACCAAGAGCCTCTGAGGCATCATCCTGATCTTGGTTGCTGGTTAATAAAAGGATTCATATACTTTTAATTGGCTTAATTATCATGGCTGTCAATAACAATCTCATGTGTATTATTTCAGTAAACAAAAGAGGGAGGAAGGAGAGAAAAGGAGAAAGAGAGGGATGGAGAGCCTGCTGGAACACATGACTTTACATATCTGGGATGGTAGTACAAAAGGCCTTTCCTCTTTTCTTGTACTTTTCTCCTCCCTAAGTGGATCCATGTATGTCTCCCTTAGAATCTTCTTTGTTGTCTAGGTTCTCTGGGGTTGTGGACTGTGGGTTGGCTGTCCTTTACTTTATGTCTAATATCCACTTATGAGTGAGTACATACTATATTTGTGTTTCTGGGTTACCTCACCTAGTATGGTTTTTTCTAGTTCTGTCCATTTGCTTGCGGTTTGCTCGACTAAGTTCATAGCAGCATTACTTGTAATAGCCAGAACCTGGAAACAACCTAGGTGCCCCTTAAAGAATGGGTAAGGAAAATGTGGTAATTTACACAATGGAGTACTACTCAGAGGTCTCTCCTCTAGATGGTATGAGCTTACACTCTCAGCTTCATGTATTATATCCTGGAAGAGCATCAGGTTCAGCATTCCGACCCACAGTACAGAGCTTCACATTAAAACTAAGGCTTTTCATGGCATGGCGTAAACTATTGTTCTAGGAAGGCATGCTGAGCATCCCTCCAGTTTCTGAGGGGACATGACTGGCATGTCTTCAGTCATCAGAGCAGCATTCATCATCAGACAGAGTTGAAATGAGCCTCATTGGAGTGGACATTTGTAGGGCATCTGCATCCAAGAAGGCTCCTCTGAGCTAGAACTGATACACGGCTCCTGGAGGATGCCATTCTGTCAATGCCAATCTGCCTCAGGCTCGTGAGCACTGCACTGGACTTTAGCGGCCTGCCTGCCATACGCTTTCTCCTAGCAGACTGGGAGCTCAGACTAAGCAAAGAGAAATCAGCCAGGAAACTGAGAAAATCCATATGTTAAAACAGAAAATCTTCATAAGAGATCTGTCTTCCCCTTCTCTCTCTCTCTCTCTCTCTCTCTCTCTCTCTCTCTCTCTCTCTCTCTCTCTCTCTCTGTGTGTGTGTGTGTGTGTGTGTGTGTGTGTGTGTGTGTGTGTGCGCGCGCTTAGGTACAGGTAGAAGGGAAGTATTTCAGACTATGGCTAGTGAAGGAAATTACCGATTTACGTAAACAGATCTGGCATTGAAAGAAGTAATACAAAGGGCTTCACGTGGGTGAAATCACCAAGGCCTTAAAGGTAGTTGGAAATCCTGGAGTAATGGGAGCCACTCAGGTGCATTCAGAAGAGGAATAATGGAAGCAGATTTAAATGTCAGTAAAACGAGCAATGATGGCAAGAAAGGGAGACCCCTGGAAGAGAGTCCGCAGAGCAGAGGCACAGGGGCGCATCCCAAAGCTAGTAATCGGAGCAAGCTAACAGGAGCAGATGAGTGGGAAGGGTGAGAAGACTGTGGTGCTGCTCAATGGGGAAGAAGTTGTCCTCACTCTTAAAGAAATAAATTCTCAGGACCCTGGCCGCACTCTTAACAGGTGGGGTCTGGTGTTCACAGAGATAAGAAACGCAGGAAATAGAAGTGTGGCGAACAGGCCAGTTACTGCTCATAGAGAGCCCCATCCATGTATGTTCTGAGTCTTAGGGTCTATTCAAAGACTCCCAGGTCAAGGTGCATTTGATTGCCCTAAGGTGTCCTGTGAAAGCATCCTGCCTCTCAAGGGTTTCAGCAGGACAATGCCTCTGCCGAACTGATAGCTGCTGGTGCTATTGCAAGTCTAGGGTTTGCATGAAGGCTCTATGTCAATTGAGGGCTTTACTTTTTCACATTGTCAGTTCCACAAGAGTATTAGCAGAAGTCAGCTGTGCTTTGGCAGAACACGTGGCTGAGCACCCTGAGCAAAGGCCTGCATAGGGAAGGATGCTCTGCTGTGGAGCCTCTCAATGGCCTGCAATGTCTCCATGGAGACTGTGGCTCCTCCCTTTGCAGGGGATAGAAGAGGGCAAGGTTTCCATCATTGATAGCTAAGTGTGAAGGCACAGCAATGCTCATCATCAGAAGCCCTCTGCTCTGAAGTCTGATTGTGCTGCCACTAATGGGTAGTAGTAAGCCCTATACCCTTTCCTAACTCTATGGACACAGAGCAACATATGCATGGCCACCAAGAAGAGAATGTCATCCACTCAAAGGAGAAAAGTCAAAATCTATTCATCTAACCACCAAAGAAATGCAAATCAAAACCACAATGAGACATCATCCAACGGTAGTAAGAATAGCTGTCTTCAAAAAGAAGATAACAGGTGCTGGGAAAGATGTGAAGAGAAGGGAACCCTTGCACACTGTCAGGAATGCAAATTACCACAGTTGTTGTGGAAAATAGCACAGGGTTCCTCAGGAAATGTAAAATGGAATTTCCACATGATCCAGCAATCCTGCTACTGGGGAGATATGCTCAAAGGAAATACAATCTGTTGTTGGGAGAGACAACTGCAGCCCTGTGTTTGGTACGGCATTATGTTCAAAGCAGCTAAGAAAGGGAAACAATTTGAAGCCACCAGTTAACCAGCAAATGAAGTACATGTGGACCATATGCCAACCTTCACACACATGTATGTATAAGTAAACACATACATCACACACACACACACACACACACACCATAGAAGAGAAACCATGGCATTGGCCTAAACACTAACTTTTTTTTATGTAATTCTAAAAACACATAAAATGATATAAAAATTAACAGGTGAAATTATATAAATATAAAATCTACAATATCAACTCATTGTTTCTTGTATACAGCAAGATAGTGCATTTGTTAGCAAAACTATGATTATCAGTTAATATCTTAAATATATAAAAATTGAAGCAATTCAATAGAAAGAAAACAAGTCAAAAATAGGCAAAGGACCTGATTAGACATATCTAAAAAGCAGATACATCAAAGACCAACAGGTGTAAGAAAGAATGTTCAACCTGTCTAATTGCCGAAGACATACAAATTAAAGGTATCAAGAGATACCACCTATACTTGTTAGGATGCTTTTGTCAAAAACTAAAGGTAATAGAATTTGGTGAAAGGTGTAGAGACAAGAGAATCCTGGCTCAGTGCTAACAAGAATGAGGGTTAGAGCAGGTGCTATTGTCATTGCCTCATTTTACAGCAGGGGGTGGGAGAGAGCACTAGGGAGACAGAGAAAAAGAAAGGGAGTGGATTTTTTACTCTCCTGGGTCTCTTGCAGATAACAGAATCCGGGAATGCCCAAACCATGTATGAAATGACCTAGTATCTGCACAGACCCCACACATATTCTGATGGACTCCAACTACTACCAGCTTACTTGTATAATAATGTATCTATGTGTGTGTGTATATAGATCTCTATTTACATTATATATATATCACTTATATGGGTATTAATATAACTAACATAGAGAAAATATGCTAACTTTAAAAGGAAAAGAAAACCCTCATTTAAACCTGAAATGGACTTTGAGGATCCATAGAATTTGGATTAGAACACAGGATGATTCCCTTCATAGCTGCGTGACAAAATCCACTCTTCACTGAGTGAGTGCGTTCCCACCATACAGGATGACTCATCATTCCTGGCAAAGTTAACTAGGAAGAAAATAGATTGCTGATGTGATATTAAAGGAAATGCCCTAAGCTTTCTAAGCCAGAGAGATTCCACCGAGATGGGCCCGTACACACCTAGACGTAGGGATGTGGAGAAGGCAGCTGTTCTAGCTGGGTTGCATGCAGGAATGAAGCCCAGCATGCCAGACATGCAGACAGCTGGAGCGGAATCCCTGCTCAGCAGGGCCAGTCATCCCAGCCACAGAATTTCTCGGGCTTCAACAGTTCTGACAAAAAACATCCATCTCTTTAGCTGCCTTCTGCCCTGCTCTTCTAACACTTTCCTTGGACCGATTCAAAAAATCAAAAACCTAGGCCTGTACTCCACCTAGGACAGAGCATCTGGGCCCCAGACTGCAGCAACATGCAGATGATTGGCTGGGTTCTTAATTAAGAATCTTCCTACTGGCAGCGTGCTCATCCTGTTTAATATGTAGGTGACACCATGCTTCAATAAGCCTACTAATTCTCTGGGAAAGGTTTAGAGAGATAATGAAGGGATTTACTCCTAGTTGTTCGCCCCCAACTCATGCTTTAGACAACGAGGTCAAAGAGCAGAAATACAATTAAATTTAGAAAATACTTCTGGAAAGCCTAATAAAATTGCATAGAAATAAAAACTAGCCAAGTCTCTGAGCTGTAAGTAAAGGTTTGAGCACAGTTCATTCTAAAGAGAACTTGGTGGCACCTAGAGGGGAAAAAATGGAGCAGTAGGAAAGGTGACTACAGGACAAAACACAATGGGGATTTTATTTTTGCTCTTTTTTTCCTTAATATTTACTATCTACTTGCTAAATATGAAACCTAAATTTACTGATTAAAAAAGAAAAATGACCCCTGCACAGACATTTTTGTAAAGAGGGGATTTATCGGTTTTTTGGAGGATGAGAAAATTACAGAAAGAGCAACATATTCCCCGGGCTGTTTCTCTATCTCTCTCGAGTGACTCAAGACTCCTCCTTCTTCTTCCGGTGACATGTCAGGAGCAGATGGCATCTTATCTGCTGGACAAAGTGGCTATTGGGACCTCCCTGTTTGAATGCCAACTGTTTTCTTTCTGAGCCTGACTTTTTTCCATGCCTTCACGGATATAGGTGTATGTACCCCCTGACCTTAGGCCTCTATCTCCTTCCTTTAATACAATTCCTCATATTGCAGTGACCCCCCCAGCCATAAAATTATTTCATTGCTAACTCATAACTGTAATTTGGTACTGTTATAGATGGTAACATATATATTTATATATATATATATATCTAATATGCAGGATATCTGATATGCAACTCCAAAGGGGTTATGACCCATAGGTGGAGAAACACTGATCTATAGGAAAGAGACCTACTTCAAGCCCCTGATGATGAGGGAGAATCTGATAAAATTAAACAAGAATCCTATGTTCTGTCTCAAATACCATTTTTATTCTCAATGAACCTAGTGCCAAGAAGTGAGAGCAATCTAAGTAATCTCCTATCCCAAGAAGAAGGGATTTACACCAATGAGATGCCAACTCAGTTTCTTAGAGCTGTATAGTTGTGGGTCAGGAGGTTTTGAAAAATCATCTCTTATAATAGCATTTTATGTCACACAGGGGCATGCAAATAAGCACAACTCAAAGGTGATCCATCCTTCTGAGCATATGTGATTGCTTGAATCAGTGAAAGTGTGATGTTCAGAAAGAACATGGAAGGTACAGGGAAGGACAGTCTTACAGGGTTCTACACATTCAGAGTGGGTAGGAACATCCTGTCTGTCCAAACCATACTAAGTAAAGATTGTGACCCAGACCTCTAGATCCCAGAGCAGGAAAACAAGAACTTATAAGAGGAGAGAAAATGAAGAGGTAGGGCCTTGCAAATTCCTCCCTCTACACTGTCATGTCAACTGGTATGGTAGCATGTAGTTCCTGTGTAGGCAGAGATACCATTGGGATTTCATGTGTGTAGCTTCCCTGACATGTCTAGTGAGATTATTCAGAAGCAGACATCCTTGTCTGATGTGCATGAGGGAAATCTCATAAAGCTCCACCCTAGGATGACACGCCACAGGTAGAGACAAAACCTCTACTAGGTTACCCAATCCCAAGTGGTCAGCGTGTGTAAGAACCAAAGCCATGGAGCCAGCCCATGTCCAACAGCAGAACAGATAAGAAACACAGGGCATAGAATACGGAATTCTTTTCAGCTATAAAGAATGACATTCCGTTGTTTGTAGGACTAGGAATACAAATGGGGATAACCAGATAAAGCAAATGAAGACAATCTCAGATAATGCATCTCCCCCCCCCAACCCTTCTGGGTTCTAGATCTCATGCAGCTACATAAAGTATATATGCTTTGGTTAAATAAAAGTAGAAATGAAATTGTCCACAGAAACAAACAGACTTAATGGGAGGGAGAGTTTGAGAAAGGGGATGGGGTGGAGGAACTGGGTAGGGGGTATATTTGAAATGTAATATATTCCAGTAAGAAAACTTATTTTAAATGTTGAAAATAATCTACTTTAGAAAACCAAATTTAACTGTGCTTTTTTTTTGTGAAATTCCAGTTGAAGGCAACACACATTTTTTTAACTTGTGGTCTTTTTTACTCCTCATTCCAAGGAATAAAACAGTAAAATTTTGGGAAGTCAAAGATCCATTGTATTTACAGGCATTCAGCATGAACAGTAGAGTCTTGTACTTCAAACAAGGAAGCATACCATTTGCAAAATTAAAAACTGATTCTGCAAATTGTATTTGGTAGCTGTCCAGAGTCTGCTGTGTATAAGAGTATTTGATATGATATTTACTAAATTTATACCAATATTCTATGGTCCGTGTCGTTGTCAACTTTGAAAGGGTTACATTGAATGTTGATTTCCTTCCAATGATGAGATGGTTAACATTTCAAGTAGATTAGTAGGATGACTGATGATATCATCTATGAACTAATCAAAAGAAAATCAAGACCCTCCAAACTGACTTTCTATTGAAATTAATTTTTAATAACTGCTTGGTTTGTATCACTACTTCCCCAAATGCTAATTAATTCTAACTCTAAACTATGTAATTATAATACTTCTGCTGAAATACAAATTATCTGGTGCCCCAGGGTGAAGGAGTTAGAATGCATTTCATGCTCCATTCAGTAGAGAAAACGTGCTGCTTCTTCGACCATGGAAACAGAAGCCACGAAGCCATTGACTCACCACCCTCAAGCCTCTTATTTCCCTTCCTTTCCATTTAGCAGGAAGACAGACCCAGGTTGACAGTTGGTACCCAGCAGACTTAATGCCTCTTTCCATGGGGTGGTGAGGGATGGTGGCCTGCCAGGTTATTTTTGGCTAGGCACTGCAGCATGGAGCCTTCAGCAGCCTTCATTCAGTCAGTGGCCTTAAGTGGCAGTCCCTGTACCTGCAGAATGTGAATTGATGTTGCCATGGAGACAGAACAACTCTTCCTGGTTCTGTCAAAATCCATTTTTCTCTGTGAGTAGGCAGGGGTCAGGAAAGAAACCGCAGTAGGTGCCTGGGAGAAGATGGGGGAAGTGGGGAGGACTTGCACAATGTTCTGTGGAGTGGGAAAGACTCTGTGGTTTTTATCTGATAAAATGGTCCATACAAAACCCTCTGCCTTTTGTCTCTGAGAATCCAAACAAGTCCTCGCAAGATGATGTAACATATTAGGGTCTCTATGTCCTTAGCTGTCACAGACGGACCTGAGGGAATCTCTCAGTCCCTGTTTGAGTGTGTGTGTGTGTGTGTGTGTGTGTGTGTGTGTGTGTGTGTGCGCACGCGCGTGCGTGCGTGCGTGCATGTGTGTGTGTGTACAATGATAGAGGCAGGGGACAACCTTGGTATCAGTAAGCCCCAGGCACCTGTCTGTCCTCACCTCCTCAGTGCCTGAACTATAAGTACGTGCAACCGCATCCAACTGTTTTATGTGGGTTCTGGGAACAAAACTCAGGTCCTGATTGCTTTCAAAAATCACTTTACCCACCCACATAACTCCCCAGTCCCTTACCCTTTAACTTCCAATTAGAAATAAGTTTGTTTAATTAAATAAAATTCTGTAAGTAGCACTGCTAAAAGCTGGATTCCTGACATTCATATTTATCTCTCTTCGTATCTTCAATGCTCACATGCACTAAGCTAGTCCGCCTATAGCTTTAGCAAGAGTGTTGATGTAGGGCTCTATATATAATAAGGAAAAGCATATAGGAGTCTCGAGGGAAGCTATGGAAGTCAGGTCTTTCATGGTGCTGTGGACTGGCATGCAGGTACCTAAAACACAGCTCCTAAGATGCAGAAGGCTGGTCAGAAGTGTGGTGTCCAGGCACTCCAGGGGCCTGGCTTCCAAGCTCTGCCCATGGGCAGTTTCTCTCTGCTGCCTGTTTGGGACATTTTACCATAGGCTGGTTCTGGGTTCAGCCCAGTAGCCTCTTTCTTAGTCACCTATTTAGCCTAGAACAAGGCTCTGAGCGTGAGCATCATCTTACAGCCACAAGCTCTGGTGTCTCCTCTGGACTCCTAGCCTGCAGGGACAGTGAGGGAGTGCACTCAGACTGCTAGGGTGCAGGAAACAGTATGGAGATGTGGAACCACAATGATGGGTGTTGGCGAGTGCATGTGAATTACCAATATTCTGATTTTGTAGGACTCTGTGCAAGCATTATAATATGGAGAAGGGTATCATGCTTGCATGCTCACCCTTTCCAAAGCCCCCCAAAGAATGATACATCCTGCCTCGGATTTTAGTGAAACCGAAGCTCAGGCTTCAGATCACATGTAGTAGTCAGTTTATCAGAAGACTGCATACAGCACCATGCATGTTTTCAGTAAGGATCTGCCCTTATCTATGTGCAGTCACCGCCCAAAAAACATACAAAGGTTCAACTTCACTACATTTTAGAAAGAAAGTCCATTCATCGCAGTATTTATGAATCAGATGGTTCAAAAACATGTTCAAATAACCTTCCATTTCCCTCTTTCTAGATGTATTTATACAAAGATGGTGAGTTTTGTGCTAGTTGGCCAGGCTGTAGAGTCTAGCTACGTAATCAAATTCTAATCTAGGTATTAACACAGTGAAGGTATTTTGTACACAGAAAAGTACTGTAATCAAACAACCTTATGTAAATACGGTCAGCCTGAACAAGAGAGGTTGGTCTCATCCAGTCAGTCAGTTCAGTGCCTCAAGAGCTATGTCCTGAATGTTTACGTCCCCCAAAGCACACGCTGAAACCTACACCACAGATCAGTGGCCCATAGTAGCCTTTACGAAAGAGACAGAATGAGAGCCCTGTCTTCTTCAACCTTCTGAGGACACATATCCAAAGCATCACATGTGAACTAGGAAGCAGCCCTTACCAGAGTTAGCCTGTAGCATTTCAAAACCAAAGACTGCCATCAACAATCAAATGTAATACGTACTCTCGTACTTCTAGTGGTTTTTAAGGCAGAAGAAAACCAGGACACCAACACTAAAATTAGAAGAGATGGAAAGAAGTGTGTACTGGAGGACAGAAAAGAGCTGTGTGTGTTTGCACACGAGGGCCCATGTGGGCAGCTGGGCTGTCTCTCAGACAGGCTAATGAAGTAGGTGACTTAAAATCTATCTTCCTTTGTATTCACACTGACCATACAAGATTTTCCACATGCTTTCAACCAGAGGCCATTGTGATTCAGGGAGCACTTGACAATACCTGGAGACATCTAAATGACTCACATTTACACACAGAAGTTGGGGGTGGGTGGGTCTTGACGTCACATGAGGGAAGCAAGGTCACATGAGGGAAGCAAGGGGTGCTGCTACAAATTTAAAAATTCACAGGATAATACCACATCCCCCTCTCCTACAACAGAGAATCACCTTGCCCAAAATGTCAAGGTGTTGACCTGTGAATCCTGCTCCAGAATTGAAGTCCATAGAAAGTGTGTGCTTCTGTGAGCGAGGGAGCAAATTAAAGTGAAGAGAGAGGGAGAACTCGCGGTTGAAGCAAGGGCCACAGAAAGCAGTGAGGAAATAGGAAGTTGGTCAAGAGAGTCAAATGTCAGTGTGCCCTTTGGATGAGAGCTAGCCAAGAAAGGCCACCTCACTGTCACGTGCCAATTCCAATCAGCAAGAAAAGACCCTGCAATGCAATTTGTTCTACTTGATTATAGCTCATTTCACTCGGAGCCCATGTCCATGATGACCAAGTACAAATCCTGCAAACTGTGTTTAACAAGAATGTGGTGTCCATTAATGCCTTCATTAATTTGATTTCCTCCTTTAAAACAGAAACTGTTGATAACTAAATCCAAGCCATGCCATGGCTTTGGGCTTCAGTTCCTCAGCCTTAAAGGTGGAGAGGTTCAGAGGGGACCTTGCACACCCCAGCTGATCGAAGTGAATGCTCAGAGCAGAGTCTGCACATCCTTGTGGATACTCAGTGGCAAGAGAAAGTAATATTTTCACTTCTAGCTTTTGACATCAGAGCCTACAAACATGTGGCCAAACCTATCTTTAGATCCAGAGGTTTAATAACATCCCAATAAGAATTTTGTTTTGGTCAAGACAGACCACACATGCTGGCTTCTTACATTTATTCATTTGTCCTTTCTTATTTCCTCTCTTTTTTTAACAAGGGGAAAAGCCTATGGTGCATCTGCCAGGGATTGTGAATTTCATGGTGCAGTGTGGACTTGGGCATATTCCTTCTAATTGTCCTATGATATAAAGCTAACTACAAGCAACACAGCAATGTCCAATGAGCAACAGATACTGATGGGTCGGTTCATTGTTGGTTTTAAGGTCAAAGTTCACATAGTGTAGGCAAGTCTTCACTAGAGAGTAAGAGACCAAGGCTCTGAGGAAATCCTTTTATTACTAGCTGTGTATGTGTGAGTGTGTGTATGTATGTGTGTGTACATGTATGACATGCATGTGAAGGCCAGAGGATAAGTTCATAAATGCCACACACTTATTTGTTGAGACATGACAAAATAAAATGCAATAAACTAGAAATGCTCACACATAGGGACCTCACTTCCTAAACACTTCCTGTTCCTGGTGGTGATCCTCCATGCTCACACATGGGACCTCACTTCCTAAACACTTCCTGTTCCTGGTGATGATCCTCCATGCTCACACAATGTAGACCTCACTTCCTAGATTCTTCTAGCTCCACTTCCCTTCAGACACACACCATTCTCATGCACAAATGTGGACTCCTCCATGGCCTCCAGTGCAGACCTTTGTAGGGATCTTCACAAGTCCTCCTACCAAGGATTACAGCTTTCTCTGCTTCAGTACAGGGTCAACTTTACAGCTCATTGACTCACAGAAACCTGCTGAGCTGCCTGTGACAAGCCCAGACTCACCTTCCGGACAACAGGAAATATCTCTCCCAGTGTCTCATCTCCTTGATGCATAGCTAGGCAATCCCCACAGCAGAGACGCCTTGTGAGTTCAAGGCTGCTCACGAATGCATGGCAGAACCCTGCTGAGAGCAGAACCACCCAACTGAGCCCAGCCTAAACGCCAACCAACAGAATGGTGAGCTATGCCAACATCTGTTGTTGAAGGCACTTGGTTACCCAATGGATAATAGAGAAACTCTGAAGAAACCCAATGCAAACCTTTCACAATATAATTTGTATGTTACTGCTAAAGGCACAAAGCAAACAGGAAGCCCACCTTGCCTCTGCAGAAAGGACCTGTATGCAGGACTGAGGCACACACCTATGTGTGCCTCTCCTTTCCTTCTCCTAAAGACTGCACTCCCCTGAGCTGTGGCGATTTCAGCCTGAGCTTTTAATCAACCACCTCCAGACAGGCCCCTGTGCCAGGGGACAGGGCTTCACAGCCATGCTCTCAAGTTGTCATGGCTCCACTCTGAAACTCAAAGTCAAAAGTGAAAGTCAAGTCATTCAATCATTGAGATGGTGCCGCCATGTTCAGGACCACAGCATTTCTGCAGACTCCTAGGGCGATTATAATTTATGTGACTTCATAAAGATCGTCACAATATTGGCACAGTTACAGCTATAGTCCTAGCTAATATTTGATGGGGAAATTCAAGGATCCATGTGCTTGTGTCTGAGATCTGTCATCCAGTTACTCAAAGGGCTGAGACAGAAAGATCACAAATTCAAGTCTAACCTGAATCATCTATATAGTTCAAGGTCAGTTATGACAAACTTGTGCAAAAAATTGAAAAAACGGGAGAGGGGCTGGAGCTAGCACTCAGTGGAAGAACATTTGCCTAGTGTATGCAAGATCCTAAAATCAATCCCTAGTACATTCAATAAAAATAATAGTAAATAATAATAATAAAATCACATCAGTAAAGAATTTATTATGTGATAGAATTTTCTTCTGCCTGTGTGGCTCAAATAAGACATAAAGAAAAAAGAAAGACTCACCCTATTAATTTAAGAACATAGCTACCAAAATGGAATTAAGAACATAGCTACCAAAATACCAAAATGGAATCGATTTTTAATATTAATCCTTGGTATTGTTTTATGTATGCATGACTAGACTGTATAAATCAGATTTATAGATGGACAATGTATAGGCAGTGCTCTATATTTTCTAACAGAGTGCTGACTGGATCCATTTCTGTCCACTGTATATGGGATGGCATCTTACCTTGAGAGAAAGCATTACTTTTGCTAGCCTCAACATACCAGTGACCAGTCCTTTCTTTCTGTGTCATGTGGCTGATAAGTTTTATATGTTCATGTCACTCACTAAGAAAAGGGATCGGTTGTTTCAAATCCCAACGTCCAGGGGGCTGATTTTGCAACTCTCACCAAAGCTTTCCTGTGGGATACTAGCATGCTCTTGGTCTCTGCTCCCACCTATGGAGTTAGTTGTCACTGTTTTCAGAACTGCAGATAAAAGAGAAAGTGACTATCATCAGCCATCTTCACAGAAGCCAGAATCTTCAAGAGATGGAGTAAAGTCATGCTTTATGGTTAGTGATGTGGAAGTGTTCTGTTTTTAGCCCCTCCTCTTGCTCAAAGTGTTCTATGACTCGTCTTTGGAAGGTCCACCCTGTCCACGAATACTCATAAGCATCAACATACATCCAACCTCAGGTCTGCAGGCTTCCAACACAGAACATGCTGGGGTTCTTAATAGGGGTAAATAGACTTCGGCTTTCTATGAAGATAATGCTTTTGGTAGTGTTAGCTTGTATTCATTAAGATCTGCTTTATCCCAGTAAATATCCCAGACTCAGTACTCAGTAAACCCAAAGAGTCTCTGTCCTGGTCCTCAAGGACCAGTCCTTTCTTTCTAGCAATAAATACGATCATTTTTCTCACACCACTCTCATTTGGACCCTGATCTGCAGGGTAAGAAATGCTCAAGTTAAATTCCCAAGCTTCATGGAAGCTTTGCAATTTAAATATAAAAGCTGTGAGATTACTGCAGACAGCTTTGAGTTTGAAAGGCTTCATAATCATCTGCAGAGCCTACCCTTCATACAGCAAAGCTTTCATTATAAAACATCAGAGAACTGGGTAAATATTGGCCACCTATCTCCCTGGGACCTTCTTTCTTCTTTATCTGCAGGAAGAAGGAAATGAAGATTGTTTACCTGGAAATCAGAGTAAGAAGACCCAATAAGGTTTATGGACTTTGGCCTTCCCATTTTCTCTCCCCACTCCTTCTAGTAGCCCTTTGAAGACACAGGTTCTATGTCACTGACAAATGCTTTAATCCTGAGAGTGCTGTCAGCCCTGAGACCTGCCTTCCTCCCAAGGAAGAAATAAGAACCAAATTTAACTTCAAACTTTTCCTGGCTTAGCCTCAACAGAGGCTTGACCACACAGAATACTAGAATGTTCTAGAATGTGGATATGTTGAGATAATAATCCAGTAAAAAGAAAAAACCTAAACCTCTCCACATGAGGTCATCTTTTAAGGATCATCAGCCTTGGGCTAAATGTGAAGCATCCTCTCAGACACTCTCCTCCCTCTGACTGACAGCAGTGAGCAAAAGGGTCAGTTAAAGCTGTTTGCAAAAAAGTCAGGAACAGAGTTTCTGGCCTCTTAGTTGATAAGTCATCTATAGTAAGTGATCCACTGGGAGCTAAAGAAAAGAACAAAGAACTTAAAATCACATCTCTTTGTCTTTGAAATTCCCTATCCAGAGACAGTCTTTTCTCTACCTGGAAATCCCAGGGCCATTCAAAATCAATTGGAAAGCAGACACCAAAGGCTCCATTAGGAGAAGCCAGCACTTCTTCCCTGACTTTGTGCCCCCGCCTTCTCTCACCATCCACAGTGTCTCCCAATCTGTGTTGTTTCCACGCCCCTCCACCTTGAGCTTCCTGACTCTCCCTTGGACCTTGACCCAAGCTTTCCCATCTCCATTTCTGTTGCTCACTAGCCCCGACAAACCTCTTCAGAATATAAGATTACACTGCAGATGTCATCAGTTCTTCCTCGCTGCAATACCTTTGTGCCCTCTTCCCCACCTGTAAAGAAACTGTGGTTTGTTACACGCTGAAGGTTCAGCTTTCACCAGCACCTGCAGTCATACAGCTTGATGGTACTCTGCCTCCCTGTATCCTAAGATGTCTCCAATTCAAGGACCCAATGCTCCCGTCTGTTGGAACACCCCTTCCTGCACCTACCCCGATGGTCCTCCGGGCCTCATTTCACCTGTCTTTCCTCTAGTGATACTCTGATCATTTCTTCTGTCCTCAGGACACTTGTCACAACCCCTGTGTGCTACAACCTGGGGTACACAGCCCTTGTCATTTCTTCCCTCACCAGCTACACTGACAATATCTCAGTGAACTTGCTTGGGAAGAGACCATTAAAGGTGGATCTTCCAGGAGGTTAAAGCCCAGAATTTTCCAATTAGCCTCCGGGGATGGGAGTGTGCACAAAATGGTTCACTCCTTGTCTCTAAAATGCTCCTGCCATCAGAGTACAAATTCAATAACGTCATGAAAACACAAGTGGCTAAGTTAGGTGAAGTCTGGCTATGTGTGTGCTAAAAGAAGAATCATCTCATTTGCTTGCTTTATAGGATGAATGCACAAATATCTGTCGGTAGATGCTAAGAAAGAGCAGGGAAACTGAGTGAAAAAGGAAATCATTATTTCACACAGGATAGAAACAATAAATGGTACTTGCTATCTTGACTTAATAATAATTAAATGTCTTCAAATGTTTGTGTGTGTGAAAGAATCAAAAATAATTTTCTTTATATCATGCTACACAAATGTTTAAATATACTGTATTTATTATATAGAGATATAGTAATCTATATTTTAGATATTTTACATTTTCTAAATCTACTAAAATGGTTCTTTCTTCAGTTTATTAACTGTCCAAAGCATAAAGCATATCCAAAAGTACTGGTATTGAAAAAGGAAATTAAACTGATAAGAACAGATACTACACTTGATCTTAGCCAAAAGGCCGAGAAGCGATTAGAATACTACTCAGCGGTAAAAAACAATGACATCCTAAATTTGCATGCAAATGGATGGAAATAGAAAACACTATCCTTAGTGAGATATCCCAAACCCAAAAAGATGATTATGGTATGTACTCACTCATTAGTGGACCCTAGCCATAAACAAAGAACATTAAGCTTATAGCTCACAAGCCTAGAGAAGCCAAATAGCAAGGTGGACCCAAAGAAAAACATATATAGATCCTCCTGGAAATTGGAAGCAAAGAAGATCACCGGGCAAAAGAAATTTCGTCCGATGGATGGAGATAGAGACAGAGACCCACATTCACATCAGAGCAATAGACTGAGCTCCCAAGGTCCAGTCGAAGAGTAGAAGGTGGGAGAAGATGAGCAAGGAAGTCAGGACTGGGAGAGGCTGGTCCACTCACTGAGACAGTGTGCCTGATCTAATGGGAGCTCACCAAATCCAGCTGGACCAGGACTGAATGAGCATATGATCAAACCGGAATTTCTGAATGTGGCTGCCAATGGGGGCTGACTGAGAAGCCAATGATAATGGCACTGGGACCTATCTCTTCTGCATGTATTATCTTTTTGGGAACCTAGTCTATATGGATGCACACCTTCCTAGGCAGGGATGGAGCGGGGAGGGCCTTGGGCTTCCCACAGGGCAGGGTACCCTGGCCCCTCTTAAGGAAGCAGGGGGAGGGAGGAGGGGTAGTGGGGGAGCGGGAGGGGACTGAGAGAAGGGGAGGAAGTGTACATTTTTTGAATGAAAAATAAAAGAATATTTTAAAAAAAGGAAATTAATCTAGCTACATGTGCATTTCTCCATCATGCACACATCTATGTACCCATCCATCCACATCCACCCATCCACCCACCCACCCATCCATCCACCCATCCACCCACCCATCCATCCATCCACTTAGTCATTCACCTGTTCATCCATCCATCCACCCACTCATCCATCTGATGGGGGAAGAGCCACTAGCCAATCACATCAAGTTGGGGTGTGGCTACTGGGACCCCAGGTAGAAAATCGGGAGAACACAGGTACGCACTCTCTCCATGCGGTATCCACCAGAGGGATTGGATCGCGACTTTGTAGAGTGAGTTCCCTTTTCCTTTCATTAAAAAATACCTGTTTCTATTGAGCTGGCTTGGTTATTGATTTGTGCAGACTTATTAATTCGTCGACATCCATCCATCATCTGCTCATCTATCCACCCACCCTTCCATCTGACCACCTGTTCATTCATCTGTCCACCTAACCACCCATCCTTTTATTCACCCATCTAACTGTCCATCCATCCAACCATGTACAAATTTATCCACTTGTTCATTAATTTGCCCATTCATTCATTGTCCATCCATAAATCCATCCATTAGTTTGTGCGTCCATCTGCACATTCATTCACTGAATCCATCTGTGCATGCATTCTACCATTGATCACTCATTTTTCTTCCATTTAACGAAGTATGAAAATAAAGTCATCTTATTTAAGCGATTATAGCATGTTATCCCTTCTGGTATCCTAGCTTCTTAGAAGATAACATCCTGAATTAAGTTTTCCAAAATGAATCCCTTCAATCAGCTTTTATTGTTAAAGATTTTATTTTTAATTTATGTGAATGATTGTTTTGCCTGCATGTGTACATATATGTACACTGTAGGCATGTGGTGTTCAAGGATCCCAGAAGAGAGTGACAGTTTGCCTAAAACTGGAGTTATAAACAGTTATGATGGGCCATGTAGGTGCTTGGAACTGAACTTGGGTCCTCTGAGAGAGGAGCAAGTGATCGAACTACTGAGCAATCTTTCTAGCCCTTAATTATTTTGGCAAATATTCAGTTACTGATACCTGCCAAATCAGAAAATATGACCTTACTTTAAAGCACTTTGTAATATTTTAAAATTGACTTGAGAGTACTGGTATCAAGTTCACTGCTATAAAATATCAGAACTTTAGAAAATAAAAAACAAAGCAAAATATCAAAGCTTTGCATTTATAAAAATCAACATTGAAACAGGCAACTGTATGCTTTTTTATCCCTTGAAATCATGGTATTCCCAAGTTAGAGTGTAAAAATTTTTTTATGAAAATTGACTTATGACTAGAATAGAAAATTTGACCCCAGGTGGCAAAATCAATTCAAATTCCTTTTGACACTTTCTAACCTTGGAATTTCTCCAGGAGCAAGTAGCTGTATAAAGATGGTATTCTTGGATATTAATTATTTCTAGTAGTTTCCATTGGGGGAAAAAAGTCAATGTCATTTGTGACAGTGCAGAAGAAAGTCATGCTTTTTCCTCTTTTCATCTACGAAAAGGGGGGAAATGGAAGATTGACTAGAAAACGCACATGTCTTCAGCATAGCTGAAGGGTGCCTCACCATCAGTAGCAGACTCGGGGAGATGACAAGTGCAGACCTGCCTCAGGAGGGACGCTGAGGCCCTGCAGGCACCTCCGCAGCTCTCTCATTCCTTCCACAGGCAGTGACACTCACTGTTAAGGCTCATGGTTATGAATAAGCTCCATGCAGCTGTCTTAAGCAATAATCCTCCTCCCTTCTGCCCCCACTCCTTTCCCTTCCCCTTCCATTGTTTCTTTTCTCCTTTCTTTCTTACTCTTTTGGTTTGCTTTTATTGACAGTGTCTTGTTGGCCTGGAGCTCACCATGTAGCCCAAAGTTGGCCTCAAACTGAAGACAGTCTCTTTCCTTGGTCTCCTGCATGCTGCAATTTCAGGTGAGCGCAGCCATGCTCAACATGGTTTAATATTCCTTTTATTTAGAGATAATTTTTCTTGCTTACTGTCCACGACAGTGATCCATGGGAGTTACGGATCTCTTTAAACATATTGATAATGTTATTTCATACCTTGGCATGGGCAGTTAACCAGATTGTTTTCTGTAGTATGTAAGTCAGTTGTATCTGCGATCTGTTAGCCCTCTGCTGTCAAATGGTAGGTGGATAACATGACTCTCCCAGTGTGGATAACATGACCTCTCCCAATGTGGATGACATGA
>PVIU01022533.1:0-29173 GCA_004026605.1 Ondatra zibethicus
GCAGGGCACCATGCCCTCTTTCAAGGAAGAAGGGGGAGGGAGGAGGGGTGGGGGGGGTAGTGGGAGGGGACCGGGAGAAGGGGAAGAAAGGAAAAAAAATTATTTCTTTAATTATGTTCTTGAATGGAAAAAATAAAACAAAACAATGTATGGAAAAAAATAAATAAAAAAAAACAAAAAAAAAACATAAAAAAAAGAAACTGCTTTGGCCTTTTGATAGGGCTGAACTTAGATAGATGGTAGATGGAGTAGACAGAACTGGATGCTGGGAAGAAGAGCAGTGTGGCAGATGCCATGAAGCTACTGCCTGAGACTGATGCTGGTTACAATCTTTCCATGTAAGCCATGACCTTGTGGTGTTACACAGATTGGTAGAAATGGGTTAGATCAGGGTGTGAGAGTTGGCCAAGAAGTTTCTTGCAGCTTCAAAGTGATTTGAGTATTTAATAAGAGGTCTATTTTAAAATTCTAATCTAGTTTTATATCACACTTTGCTGTGTTTTTGGTTCTACTCCTCTGCTGTGTATTTTAAGATCATGTAGGTGACCAAAAATTAGCTTCTTTCTTTTACTGTTAGTGTTGGTCAAATATATCTAGGGATTATTCTTAGGGATTTATGAAGAGCCTCTTAACTTTTTTGATATTTTTTCCTGACAGTTGTGCCATCAGCTAAGATGGGTCAGGTTCTTGCTGACCATTTGTCTACTGTTGAAAGTATACAGAACACTTCCTTTGACAATGACCTTTACCATTGAAGGATGTACAGCAATTAGTACCCAGACTCTACAGGCTACACAGTCTCTCGGATCAAGAGGAGATGTGAATTTGTGAAGATATAAAGCCTTTTTAGAAGAGTTTGTCAGCCTCTGGTACATATCTGACCTAATTGAGCTGGGGATAAAGTCCAACATATTGATTATTGTCATCTAACCTATTTATCCTCACTGGCTTTGATCTCCAAATATAGCCATTGAATGCCCAGATGGTCAGTTACACTAATTGTATAGAAGAAACAGTGGTTTATAATTTTGCTGTTGTAGAATATTTAGAGAAATTCTGACAAAAACAAACAGATTTTAAAGTAAATCTTCAGTCTTTGAAGACTCAGCTTTTTAAAAGTAGTTAAATGCCTGACAAACTCAGCAGAAAACCTAAGTAATCTTTTTGATAAAACAAAATATACATCTTTAAAGCGTATCAGAAATTGATGTTTTAATCAAAACCAGAGAAGTGTATTTACAAGACAGAAAATATGGGCATTACTGTAAACATCTTAAAATAGCATATATTTAGAGGTGACATACAGAATCAAAATAAAATTCATAGACAGCCTGGAACTAGGAAAGTCAAAAATAACACTAAATCATCACATGAAGCCACATCAATGAACACGCAAACCAAAACACATAATCTCCCTTAATCAGTTTGTTCATTCTTAGAAAAACTTGCAAATGTATCTCAAAGAGTAGTGCTTAATGAGGGGGCACAGAGAAGGCAAGCAAATATGAAGATGAGTAACATATAAAGCCAAGTTAAAGATCTAAGTTTGTTAGTACTGATGGGAAGTTGTATGGGTAACAACTATCTTCAGGGTCACTTAAATTGTGGAGAGAGACTTGATGGGATTTTAAGGAATGCAGATTGTGTTTTGTTTTCATGAGTTGTGGGTCAAATTACTACAGCACGTTATAGTACATTACAATGGCTAGTAAAAAGTGAGGAAATGTTCCTGTTCTTTGTTTAGACAGGAAACCAATTACTATAATTTATAATAGAGTATCCCTCCAAGGCATTGACTAGGAATATGAAGTTCAACTGAATATGGAGGTCTGTAAAAGACTTCAAGTATAACATTTAAAGAGGTCTTTCCTTTCAAAATAACCTTGCTTGAAGAACAAAACAGCGAAAGATTCACCAGAAGGATGTTACTGAGAAATCTTGAGGTGTATAAGATGGACATAGTCTCAAGCTGGCTTGTCAGGGAAGAAAGAGAAAATGAAATGAACCTACTTTCTTTCATACAATGCACAGATGCAAACCTCCACTGCTACTGCTTGACTCCGCAGCTGGGAACCAGGACTGATCCAAGAAAAAAAATAAAACAAAACAAACAAAAACCATTTCTTTCTCCTCCATGGAATGAGCAGTAAGGACCCATCTTGGCCCAGATTGGCCCAGACTTTCAGATTGCACTAGTGAGCTGCCTTGACTTGATATTCTCTGTTTCCAGGCATGAGAACATCCCTATGAATGGTCCTTTAAGAATATCTGGCCTATGCCTTCTGAGAGCTCTAGAAGAGAACAGAAGGTCTTTGCATATCACTGGAGAGTTGCCCTAACCAAGAACCCTGGCCAATGGTTCAACTGAGTCACCTGAGAGTCCTTGGGCAATGAGAAGCCTGGATTGATAACCCCTTAGGGCACTGAGTAGCTCAAAGGAGAGGCTTCTTCTGGCATCACTGATGGAGGGAAGGGCTAGTGGCCTTTAGGTATCTCTGAGATCATAGATTGTGACATCATGGGAACTAAACTGAGAGAAAGATAAAACATAATAAATTGTTCCATGTATGGACTACCATTGTGGTGGCATTGGTTGCATTGGTAAAGAAATCAGATTTTAAAACTATGTATGCCAATATCAAGCTTTTTAAATTTCTGTAGCTCAATGTAGACCTTGAAGTCAAGAATTATGATGCCTCCAAAGTTCCTTTATTGTACCGGGTAGGTTTGGCTATCCTGAGTTTTTTGTTTTTCAATATGAAGTTGAGTATTGTTCTTTCAAGGTCTGTGAAGTACTGTGTAGGGATTTGGATGGAGATTGCACTTATTTTGTAGATTGCTGTCAGTAGGATTGCCATTTTTACTACGTTGATCCTACCTATCCAAGAGCATGGGAGATCTTTCCATTTTCTGATTCTTCTTCAATTTCTTTCTTCAAAGACCTAAAGTTCTTGTAGAACAGGTCTTTCACTTGTTTGATTAGTGTTACTCCAAGATATTTTATGTTATTTTTGGCTATTGTGAAGGGTGATTTTCTCTGATTTTTTCTCAGCTTTTTTATCATTTATATATAGAAGGCTACTGATTTTTTGAGTTGATCTTGTATCCTACCATATTACTGAAGGCATATATCAGCTTTAGGAGTTCCCTGGTAGAATTCTTAGGGTCGCTTATGTATACTATTGAGGTTGACCAATGGGATAGAATCAAAGACACATATATTAATCCACACATCCATGAACACCTGATTTTTGACAAAGAAGCTAAAATTATACAATGGAAAAAGGAAAGGATCTTCAACAAATTGTGCTGATAAAACTGTATATCAGCAAGTAGAAGAATGCAAATAGATCCATACCATCCCTGTGCACAAAAATGAAGTCCAAATGAATAAAAGACCTTAACACAAGACCACCCACAGTGAATCACATTGAAGAGAAAGTGGGAAGTAACCTCCAATGTATGGGCAAAAGAGACCACTTCCTAAATATAACCATAGTCGTACAGACACTAAGAGCAACAATAAATAAATGGGAGCTCCTGAAATTGAGAAGCTTCTGTAAAGCAAGGGCCACAGTCAATAAAACAAAAAAGCAGCCTACTGAAGTGGAAAAGATCTTTACAAACCTTATGTCAGTCCAGGGACTGATATCCAATATATAAAGAAATTAAGAAATTAGACATCAAAATAGCAAATAATCCAATTTAAAATAGGGTACAAATGTAAACAGAGAATTCTAAACAGAAGAATTTTATGCCTGAAAGATACTTAAGAAAATATTCAACATCCTTAAACCTCAGTGAAATGCAAATCAAAACAACTCTGAGATACCATCTTATACCTGTCAGAATGGCTAAGACAAAAAGCACCAATAATAGCTTATGTTGGAGAAAATGTGGAGTAAGGGGAACACTCATCCATTGCTGGTGGGAATGCAAACTTGTGCAATCACTATGGAAATCAGTATGGTGGTTTCTCAGAAAATTGGGAATCCACCTACCTCAGGACTCAGCAATATCACTCTTATACATATACCCCAGGGATGCTCAACCATACCACAACTACATTTGTTCAACTATGTTTATAGCAACATTATTTGTAATAGCAAGAACCTGGAAACAACCTAGATGCCTATCAGCTGAAGAATGGATAAAGAAAGTATGATACATTTGCACAATAGAGTACTACTCAGCAATAAAAAACATGACAAATTCCCTAAAATGGCAGAGGATCAGAATTGGATCTGACAAACAAAAATGTATGCGTTAAGTTTCAGAGATTCATAGTGCATGAAATAACTACAAGTCTTGAATCTTGAACTCAAGAGTTTATCTGTACTTCTCTGTTTGAAGCAACAATTATTGTGGATGAATTCCATATAAGTAACATTTAAAAAACGTTGGACACATTACAGAAAGGAAGTTATGAACAAGAATTGCAAACACAATTTGAAAAGTGAATAAAGAAAACTAGAGATGCTCAATAGTAATTTTTTGATAGTGTTTGTAAAAATCTGGGTATTTAGCTTAAATTGATCTACTCCTGAGGAAGCTAACTACACAGGAGTAAAATGTAATTGAGGAAAGAGCCAGGAATTCAGCCCTCATTGAGTTTGATGGGAAAAGGAGTTGGGGAAGTGGTTTGAAAGGTGTTCAGTGTTTCTGAGCATCAGTTTAAGTGAAGAACTTTAGAAAATTTCTAAAAATCCCTTCTAGTAACTGTTTCTACATGCTAATGTCCCTTATGCTACTACTTACTAAAAATTTACAGCTTAATTACATGGGGTTGATAGCATGAAGAAATATACATTAAAGTGGACCAATAAGTTCTAATACACTGTGTGAAAGTTTGGTTGGCTCAATCTTAATTTTAATACAGTAAAAATGATTATATGTAGCTTTGTCCCAGTTTTTCTTATGATTTTCAATAATTTGTACTTACAACAAGTGTTTATTAGCAGCCTACAGTAAATAAACACTAGTTTTGTGTATTAGCAATATCAAAAGAAGTAACATAAAGACTTTGTGGTATGTGTCTCCTGTGGGAGCAAATAGCTGCATTTTCAGTACAATGTGACATTTTGTATAATTTTGAGAAATTATTTTGCAGGAAAGAAAAGCCACACGTATGTGATAAATAAGTAACAGAAGAGATATAAAAAACTGCCTCCCATCTAGACTGCTCTTTGGTGCCTCAAAATTTTAATTATAGGAAATAAAAACTTTCATATTCCAGGCAGACACAAGCTAAACCAGAATTTGTTCAGGTCTGCCAGCAGTAAAAACACAAACTTTCATAATTGTTTGGCTTTCTAAAAATTGTTAAGCTTAAGAACTGGAAAAGAAGTTGATATGAGGCACTCCCCAGTGGCTAGAAGCAAAGGGTTACTTCCGAGATGATGAGCTTTCAAAGGAATGCTATTTTTCTCTTGCTTTTTGCAAATTTCAAGGATATAATTGCATAACTCGAGTCTCGAATACCTAAAGGCCACATGTTAAAGAAGTTGCTCCTCACTTGGTGTTTTCAGGAGGTGGAGGAACCTATAAGAGGTAGTTATTAGGGGGAGGATTTGGTTCCGTGGAGTGTATTGTCTAAGAGGGCTGAAGGGTTCTGGCCTCTTTCTTTTTTTCCTTTTTTGCCTTTAATCCGGTAAATTAAGATTTGTGCCCCACCACACACCCTTCTTTGATGATGAGACGAATCAGGCACAACAAACTCAAAGTGCTGCACAAAGATGGACTGAAACTCGTCACTGGTTAATTATTTCCGATATTTATTGTATGAGAAAGCTGGCTAATTGGTGATGCTTAAATATGCGATCCTTTGATATATATTCAACAGAGTCATACATAACAAGAAAATCTACATGACACTGAGTATCTTCTGCTACAAAATGCTCATTTAACAACCAAATGGTTTCATAGGAAACTGTGACATAAAAAACTCATTTATTTAAAAGAAGTCTAATTTATTTGCCTGAAAAGTTCAAGATTTAGGGACAATTTAAGACTGGATAAAGCTATGTGTCATGTATGTTCTACTTACAGATTTTCAATAGTTTTGTGTCCTCTGACTTTTGAGCTATACAGTTTTCCAAAATTTCTTACTCCCAGGAAAGGAAGATGCTATTGTTTGTGATTTTCCTCTTGAAGCACCAAAGAATCTTTGATAAAGAATGTATAGAGACTCTGAGTATGAGATAACAGAATAAACTACTGTGGAGAGACTCAAAATTAAAGGGAAATTGTAAATAGAGTACAAAAGAGAATATAAAAACAGAAGTGATGTGAAACAGAGATCGCTAGTGAATAGTCTGAAGATTAGAAGCACATTTTTATTTGCAAACAGTCTACAAAAGGGTGGAGCAATCTTCAGATGACCACAGTTTTGCTGACCTTTGGAAGATTCCCTGGAGGCTGTATAGACTTTAAACCAACTTCCCCATAGGTCAGTCTCTGATATGTTAGTGCTTCACATTCAAGGGAAAACACAAATTGGGTTATCACTGAAGTTCACTTATTTATGTTTGTAAAACTAATATACATTTTGAAGGATTTGCTTTTTTAATGCAACTATAAATGGACTTGTTGAAAGAAATTACAAAAGATGCTGTCAAGTAAGGACAATATTGAAGTTTTAAATTTTGATTCCTAAGCATGTGATAAATTCCATCAAAGGAGCACAGTTTGTATCAAGTTAACTGCCAACTTTCAAGAAATAAAACACATGTTAGAGTCCATAGTGATATCTTCTTTGGATAGAGCATATTATTTACAAATATTAATTTACCTCATATGTATTTCTAATATGTTGCTATCTTTTCCTTTTATCTCTTATCTGATGTTAACCTCCTTCACATTACATGCATATAGGCTTCTGTAGAGTTCAATATCTATTCTCTCCTTTCATAATGTCTTGAGAATACTGCATAATCTCGAGGAAAACTATAATACATTATTTTCCAATTTCTAGCATCTCCATATTGCTTTGGTGTTTTATAAATATTCATGATCCATATCTATTCCTTGAAATTTATTCCATATTTTGGTATATTCTAGCACCAATAAAATAAATTTACAGTATATTGATGGAATAGAGAACAGAGAGCTCAAATGAAGGTCAAGGTACAGAGAAGCTAAATGAACAAAAACTAAGCAGCATAAAGAAATGTAAAAGAGACTGTAGATATAACTAAGCATTCAAGCGCTTGCGCCATATGCAGGAGAATGTGTCTTTGATTCTGAGGAAATACACCTTGTGTTACACGTCTAAAATAGAGACTAGGAATTCTAAGTAATATCAAAATGATTTGGAAAATATAGAACTCTATTGCTCACATGGAATTGTATAATATGTGCTTAAATTTGAACAGAACTAATTTTATATGATGTCACTTGATATGATGTGTGTAAGAATTCTATAGGATATCAGTTCGGTGAATTCACTTCAAAGAAATGACTGAACCTCATATGGCTCTAACAGGATATAAGTGGAGAGGAGTCCTCCTTTCCTGAAAATGTTGACTAGAACATCTCCTGTTTTCGGAAATAAATGGTTTCCAAGTCTACCTTTGAAACCCAGAGCAAACAAAGCAAAACTAACAAGGCAAATCAAACCCCAGTGCAGTTTATTTTTCTTGTCCCTTGTGTTTGAGGGTCACTGAGACAGATACCAAGCAGAAGATACTTCATCAGCTCCTCTGATTTTAGAAGATGAACAGAAAAACTGGGCATGAACAGAATGAGTTAGACATGCATTACATGATAGAAACACGGGTAGAGTTCAAAGATTTCCAAGTAATTTCATGAAAAATATTAAGAGAAAGAACAATGTGAAAATGGAGAGGGATGTAAGAGGAGAAAGGGGCTCACTGCAGGCCATGGCAAGAGACAAAGCAATAAGTGAATACTTTTCTATTGCATCCAAAATAGCCCTTGCAACTGTCTCCTCTGCTGAGGTGAAGAGGGAAGGATTGCTGTACTTCTGCTCAACAGCAATAATCTCTTACAGGAAAACACAGAGATGATGCTAGAAGAAACAGAGTAACACGAGTGCAAGATCAGTTTCTCTGAGGGAAGTTTATGCAGTTTGTCATGTGAAAAGAATTTCAGGAAAAGTCAGAGGTTCCAGTAGAACTTAGAACATTTGGTAACATGTTCTAGAATCCTTGGAAACATATCAAATCAAGCCTTGATAATTAGATGATCTAATCTTCGCATTATATCAGACATTATAAAAATACAAATCTAACCTACTTATGGTTTAACACATGGTATAATTCATTAATATATTCTTAAATATAAAATATAAAATTATTTTTCTACAGTGTTGGTGAAATGTAAATGAGATATGTGAATTTAGTACGATAGTTCTGAAAAAAATATTAAAAGAGGAGATTTTATTGGAAATGGAGTTTAAGACTATGAGTGTGCAGGAAAAATTCACAAGATTCTCTAAAGTGAGAGGATTAAATGTATAAGAATACTGTGAGACCTCCTCAATGATGAAATACTGCATTTAAGTTGTGATTATATGATTTCATTTAACTTACTGAAGAAAGTCTAGAGCCAGTATTGTGATCTATCTTTAAAGAGTAAGGAAACAATGGCTGGAGAGCTATCTCATCAATTCATAGCACTAACTGCTCCTTCAGAAGTCATGTGTTCATTCCCCAAAACCAACTTCTGATAACTCCTATAACTTCTGCTTTAAGGCATGCGAGGTCTTTTGCCTCTGTACATATCTGTACACACACAGACATACACATGCACATAATTAAAAATAACATACAAAAGCAATGAATAAGGGAACATTAATTCAGTCATAAATAGCAATCAACTAGATGATGACTAAGTAATAATTCTCCAACTTAAAGTATAAATCTGTGGATTTTCTCCCAGTGGAGAAAATCTTCCATAATTTTAAGGAAACTCTGAAATTTTGCTCAAACTCTCAATAGAAGTTTGAATAAGCATGAAGGAGTTTAAATGGCTCAAATATAATAGTCCTGTGTTAAACTAGAAATATTATCAGATATTTTATATTTTTTGTTGGGCATATGTTGTTAATACTGTTTTTGGAGGGACAACTATTTATTAATGTGTTAGAAACCTTGAGAAGAGAATGCTATCTTAAAATTGAACATTAATAGTACAGAATGGTTTTCAAAAGATTTTTTTTAATGTATGTGATGCCCACATGTATGTATATGCCCCATGTGCAGGTTCTGTGACTGTGTAGACCAGAAATGGGTGTAAGATTTCCTGGTACTGGAGTTGGCCATAGATGGGAGTGGCTATGCAGGTGATGAGAATTGAACTTGGTTTGTTTGCAAGTGAAACAACTGCTGTAAATCTCTGAACCAGCTTTCCATCTCCTAACTGTATAAAATACCTTAATGTTCATGGGTATTATATTTTATAGAGACTTAGAACCAAAACTGATGAATGTCTTTGCAGGAAATGCATAATTCTTTGTGAAGAACAGAGGGATTACAAGGTTTCTGAAAGGAAAAACAAAGAAATCATCAACTTCCCAACAGAACTGGTTTAAAATGAGAAATACTGTGGATGGAAGGTCTAGATTAGGAAACCAGAATGTTCATTGCCCGTTTACTGACTAGGGAGTATTAGAGTGAGAAATGGGTAGAAGGGATGGGAGCAGGAACTGAAAGCCTCCCATGTTTGTCTGTGTTAGGCTATTTATAGGAGTGACAAGAGAAAGTCAGATGATGGAGGAACTACTTTATGGTACATCATTACTGGGAGTCAGCAGGGTGAGAAATGGTAAGAAACAGGAAAAACAAACTACTTTAGTCTGCAAATGGTCATTACTGTAGTTAGAAGAAATCATTAACCAAATTGAAAGAACTTTAACATATATCCTTGCCATGATTAAGAGGAATAAAAGCCAAAGGAACAAACCGTGAGCAGTGTTTTCAAGAAAATCAGCAAATATTCCAGAAAAAAAAATTGGAGAGACATTTGAAGATTTTCTTTGAAATATTACCTTGAACTTTAGAAGTAAAGATCCTGAATAAACTACATTGATTAAATGAGTCATATTGCATTGTCTATAAATAATTCTTTTATTATTTAATAACTGTTGGCAGAGGCTGCTCATTTGTTCCCGACTGCTCCATGCTGAAATAATCACACAGAAACCTATATTACTTGTAATACTGTTTGACCAATAACTTAAACATGTTTCTGGATAAATCATATCTTAAATAACCTATTTCTATTAATCTGTGTATCACCACGTGGTTGTGGCTTACCTATAAGGATCTGTTGCATCTGTCTCCTAAGAACAGCTTCATGGCTTCTCACCCACTCTGCCTACTTTCTTTCTACGTCCCTATTTGAATTTTCCACTTGGCTTTACTCTGCTAAGCCATTGGCTAAGAGCAGTTTTATTAATTAACCAATAAAAAAGCATATATCTAGAGGGACTTGACAAATCTTTCCTCTTTTCTTTTTAAATAAAAAGGAAGGTTTTGTAACTTTAACATCGTAAAATCATATATAACAAAACAGGTATCAAGCTAGAATTACAGTTACAATATTTATATCTACTTTATCTTTTATCATAACTAAGGAAAACTATAACTATAGCTATCTATTCATCAACTCCATCAAAGACCCATGAAGGATGTAATATTACCTAAGGTAACAGGAAGTGCATTGTAAGAAACTCCAAAACTCTGGAATTGACAGAGACATCTCACTGCAATATTGGGGCAACCATCTTCATTCTACAGACCCATAGTATCTGGAAAACTTTTCCATGAAGCAGGAAATTTCAAAGACAGTTCAGTCTATTTTGGCAATGTGTCAGTCACTTTCTTTTGTGCCCTGCAGAACGTCTGACAGACTCTTTAATGAAGCAAGAACTCTGAAGGACTGTCTCACCTTCTTTAGGCAATTTCAGCAGTCATTTTTCTGTTGGTCCTGTATGTCTAGTTTACACACATAACATCAAACACTCAAGGCAAGAGCAGTTTCTTGCCCAAATGCCTAACAAACTCTGTAAGGATCATCTTTGAAGCCCATCATCCTCTTGAAGTAATTGGTGCTGCCAGGAGCAGATATGTCTCATTGCCATGAAAAGTCCTAAGTTCTTAAAACATTTTAAATGTCATAATCCATAGGTCTTTGAATGTTTAGAACATTATTTATCTAACTGAAACATATATATATATATATATATATAAAACCTAATTAACATGACTACAAGCTTGATTATTATAGATGGCTATATATTGACTTGCATTTCTTAATTATACATTACATTTTTAAATGAGCTGCACAACACAATACCTCAATCAAGAGCAGAAATATACATATAACAAAATTGACCTAAAATTTGTATTCATAGACCAAGAACCACACCAATGCAAAGCATTCATATCTATAGAATATCCCCCTTTAAATGTAAACAAACATTTATGAGCAATAATTTAGGCATAGTTCTCTCTGATTTGCTTCCTGCTTTTTGTTGGGCAAAGAAATGTTTGAGAGTCTTCACGGTGACCTTTTAGGAGTCCATTAATCCACATGAGTCTGGAAGGAATCCACAGGTTCTCCTCCTTTGAGGGAACAAAAGAGAAACCTCTTTTTCAAAGCAATAAATCCTTAGACCCAAATTTTGAAATCAAGATACTTAAAAATATATAGATTGGTTTAGCTTAGTAGCCCATAAAATAAAATGTCTATCTATATTTAGCTCATTCACAGTCAAAAATTTCAAAGGAAACACAATAATGTACATGATTCAGACTCTCTGTGTATACTCCATCTTTACATGACTTATTTTTCTTTACTACATTAATCTATGACTGTACTGTCTCTTTAAAGATTTTGTTTTATTTTTTAAAAAACCATTGACTTTTTTATATAACTCTCTATACTCTTTTTCCTCTCTCTCCCAAGCCTATACACATTTTAAAAAACACACTGTGACCCATTTAGAGGTCTTTTTCATCTTAATTACTCTTTATTGTGTATCCGTAATCTTTTTTTGACTAGGACTGCTTCTCAAAATGCTAAGTGCCTTTGCTAGGATTAAGACTGCTTTGCCTTTTGGCTCCACCCAACCCAACATGGTGGAGGCAGGTTCACTGCCTCTGAGACTTACCACCTCAATTCTAGGAAGCGCCACGTAGCATACCAACCCTTTTTATCTCAGTAAAGAATAAATCTGCCATGCAGCACACTAAATGGCTTATAAATATCTCTGTGTATAATGGCAGGAATTTGCCCAGGCAGAAGCCAATGAGCCATGGGCATGGTCTCAGCTACTTTCTTCCCAACCACAAGTAGACATAAAAACATATGAACCCAAAGTGGGTGGCATGTATCAGCCCCAATGTTTCAGACCATGTTGATGCACCAATATGTTGGCAGAGGTTTCTCGTTTTTTTTCCTGGCTGCCAAGAGCCAAAGTAAACACACAGAAATCTGTATTAATTGTAATACTGTTTATCAAGTAGATTAAGCATGTTTCTGGCTAACTCTTATATCTCAAATTAACCCATTTCTATTCATCTGTTTATTGCCACGTGACTGTGGCTTGCTTGCAAGGTTCCATTGTGTCTGTCTCTTGCAAGCAGCTACATGGCTTCTTACCCACTCTGCCAACTCTCACTCTACATCTCTGTTTGGATTTCTCACCTGGCTTACTCTGCTAAGCCTTTGGCAGAAAGCAGTTTTATTCATTAACCAATAAAAGCAACATATATGCAGAAGGACTTCCCACACCAAATAGCCAATTGCCTCTAGATGTTCTCTGTAAAACATCTCTTTGCCTATGAAAGAACTCTTATCTATTCCCATTACCTGTCTATCGCATTCTGAAAGTATATGACCCACTGATTATTCTTCCTGTAACCCCATCGTCTATCCAACACCATCATACCAGGCAATGTATGGTCCTGTAGCTACCCCTCCTGTATTCTGTCATCTGCTCATCACAGGGGGACAGTGTATATGGCTCTATGCAGTGTATGGTTCTCTGTCTACCCTTGGAGAAGGCACTTTACCATGCAGTCTTCTTTCCTTTAAGGTTCTTACCTCAGTTTTTCTCATTTCTGAATACAGATTGAGTCCCAGTTTTATCTTTTCCAGAGTTCCACCCTTCTCTGCAGTGTCCCACTATGTCTTACCCTTCAAAACAATATCTTTTCATCTGTAGAAGAGGAGTTTGAAGCTGAAATGTATAGTTGTATACCATCTGTGCTTGCTGCCTATCAAGGATGTCAGATTGCCAGTTCTCTGCTTTCAGCAATTAATTTAGGATAGACCTAAATAAAAGTCATCATGTGGTGGAAGAAATTGAAGCAGATGTAATATGAGATGGAAATGTAGAGTAACATTATTGAGAGGGTTGAAGTTATTTACCCCCAAAATTTGCTGAATCTTTGATCAGTAATGTCCCGCAAAGTCCATGTGTTAAAATCTTAGTTTGCAGACAATGTTATTCAATAAAATGGTGGTAGCATTAAGTGCTAGGTCCTTGGGAAGGGCTTTAGGTCACTGATGACTGCTTGAAGGGACACTTTCTCCTTCTTTTTCTTTGCTTTTAGGCAACACAAGAAGAGATGCTTGTTTCTATAGTCTCTTTCTTCTAAGACATATGTTCTTACACAGGCTCAAAAGCAATTTGGCCTATAGTATCTAGATTGCCACTTTCACATCTGGAAGCCAAAACAAGCCCTTTCAATTCAAAATTTATCCCAATGAGAATTTGTTACTTTAATGGAACACTGACCAGCATAGTTATTGTTACTGCCTGAATATACAAAACACACTTTTGCAAGTAAACTGAGTGTTTGTTCCCTATGCAACTTGTAGCTTATAAATCTGAAAGAAATTAACGCACTTTTCTTATTTCTATTATGATAAATCGAATAGATTTCTATTGTCATGAATTTCTCTTGTATTATACTTCAAGCATATGTATAGGGTTATTAATAAATTGATGGCATCAAAACAATTTTTAAAAACAAGTCCCTAGGCAAATAGAAACAAACTGCAAATATTCAAATTCTTAAAACAATATCTTGAGATTCTTGTATAATTTTGGTACTAAAGAGTGTTTAGATATTCAGATCACACTAAAAGTAAGACAAATTGCTCTTAAAATAATTATAAGAAGATATGAATGAATGACTGATTTACAACAGATGACTAGAGAAGATAGCAATTAGAGACTTGGATTGAATAATTTCATCACAAAATTAGAAAAACAACTGGAGTTAAACTTTTGGTTTTCTCTTCTTTTCTTTATTTTTAATAATTGAATTTTTTAAAAAGAAAACAAACTATTTTTTTCATTATACATACAAATCCCAGTTCCTACCCCCTATCCACTTCTCAGAGGTGGTAAGCACATTGCTTTAGGGACGGTCCAATGCCCTCCCTACTATATCTAGGCTGAGCAAGGTATCCATCCTAAGAGAATAGGTTCCAAAAACCCAATACAAGCAGTAGGGATAAATTCTGGTACTACTGCCAGTGGTCCTGCTTTCTGCCCTGGCCATACAACTGTTACCCACATTCAGAAGAACTAATTTGGACCTATGCTGTTTCCTTTCCTGTGAGGCTGGAGTTAGTGAGCCCATGTAAACTGTTTCAGGGGGTGTTCACTTCATGGCCTTGACCTCTTTGTTCACATTCTCAGTCCTCCCATTTATCAGCTGGACTTTGGGAGCTCTGCCCAGTCTTCCACTGTGGGTCTCTGCTTTTGTTTCCATCAGTTGCTGGATGAAGGTTCTATGGTGACATTTAAGATATTCATCAATCTGACTACAGGGCAAGGCCAGTTCAGGCACCCACTCCTCTATTGCTTAGGGTTTTAGCTGGGGTCATCTTTTTGGATTCATGGGAATTTTTTAAGTGCCAGGTTTCTTGTTAGCCCATAATGGCTCCCTCAATCAAAATATCTCTTTTCTTGCTCTCATCTCTGTCTTTCCTCCATCTTCCATTCTCTCAAATTCTCCTACCCCTCTTCTTCTCCCTTCTTCTTCTCCCCCCACCCCCATGCTCACAATTTTGTCAAGCTATCTTGTCTATTTCCCCCTTTGAAGGTGGATCTCTGAATGTTTTCCTTAGGGTTCATCATGTTAGTTTCTCTAGGATTATGAACTATAGGATTAATATCCTTTGCTTTACAACTAGTATCCACTTAGGAATTAGTACATGGGATGTTCATCTTTCTGGGTCTGACTTACCTCACTCAAGATGTTTTTTTTTCCTACTTCTATCCATTTGCTTGCAAATTTCAATATGTCATTTGATTTTACCACTGAGTAGTACTCCAATGTGTAAATATGCCACACTTTAATTATCCATTCTTTAGTTGAGGGGCATCTGGGTTGTTTCCAGGTTCTGGCTATTACAAATAATCCTGCTATGAACATAGCTGAACAAATATCCTTGTAGCATGATTGAGCATATTTTGGGTATATGACCAAGAGTGGTATTGCTGTGTCCTGATGTAGGTTGATTCCCAGTTTTCTGAGAAACTACCATACTGATTTCCATAGTGTTGTACAAGTCTGCATTCCCACCAAGTATGGAGGAGTGTTCCCTTTACTCTACATTCTCTTCAGCAAAAGCTATCATTGCCTTCTACTGTTCTATGCAGCAGCAGCAGCAGTCAGCCTCACAATTCACTGTCATCTTCACTGTCATCATCAGCAGATTGGTAAAACAATTGGGAATTCTTAAAAGGGTCAATTATCTAAAACAAAAAGAGACAGAAAAAGAGTTTTTCCCACATTGAAAAATGGAAAACACTATTATGATGGAGGGAGTTAGGTATAATTACACAATGAATGGTTTAATATGGAACAACTAGATGATGTCATAATTAACTTAGATGGGATTTATAGAAAGTCAGTTATAAACTTTATCTATTTGATCATTCTTGTTTTATCTCTATAAAAGTTGGTTGATATGATTGTCAAGACACAGATCTTAGAAAAACTTATTAAAATAGAACATAGAGATATTCAGATCCAGAGAGAGGAATTTAAAGAACTAATCTCAACATTATATTATAAGGTTAGAGAGGAATATTTCAAGGTTTTCAAACAACCAAACTTATTTTATCTAATCACCTTTCAGTAACTGCCAAGTGATAGGTATCCCACAGACCAAAAAGTAAAATTGTAACAAAGATTGCATCAGAACCTTAGCATCCAAATTGATCTCTTTAAGAGGTAAATGTTCAGCCTTTAGGGATTGGAACTCTATCTCAGGTAAAACAAAGTGTAAGATGTCAAATGTATAGGGCCAGAACGATTGAGATGAAAATTAAAGCCATACCTGACTAACATAGCAATGAATTATGGGAACATGATTTGTTACAACAATGGAATTCCCAGGTTAACATTCCTCCAACCTAAAAAACAAACCATAAACTGTCACATGTTTCTGCTTATTTTATACTCGGTGCACTCCTCTATATGGATCTAAATGCAGAGGGAAGATAGTATCTTAGAATGGAGATTTTTATCACATAAACAGAGTAAGAAATAAAAACTATTTGTGTTTCTTAGTTTATTCTAAAAGGACAATAGAGTCTTCATCAAAGAGCAGATATAGGCCAAGTAGAAATTGTAGTATCTTCCACTAATGCTGAAATTTTCTCTTTATGGGCAGAAAATAAACATTGACAAAGATATTCAATTACTTTTTGGGAGATATTAACAACAGATATCACCAAAACAAGAGAATTTAAATCTTAAAAATCTAACAGGATCTTTCCTCTCATTGTATGGGGGAACACCAATCTTTGGAGGCCTTATATTCTATACTGTTGCAAATAAGTCAGAAAAGGCAGGCTATAAATCAGGAACCTTAAGTAAACTCAGATCCCTTATGATTCTGTGCAAAAGTCAAAATTATATTAACCAATTTTACATAATCTCTCAAGATTGTTATTGAATCTCAACATACAGAAAGAGTTGTTTAATACACTGAAACCACTGCTTATTTCTGATGACCAAGAATTAACTTCACTATTTAGATAATTACAGGAAATAGTCAGGAAAAGTGCTGTCATGTAGCTGCTTAAGGAGAAAGACAGAACCTTACCAGTAAGCCACAACCTCATGGTGATACACAGTTTAATAAAAATGGGTTAATTTGAAAAATTAGAAGCTTAGAATATGCCTGAATCATTTGTCAAACTGTATTGTGATTAATATAGTTTCTTTGTGATTATTTGGGTCTGGGTGGTCAAGAAATGAACATGCATTGTCTGTCTACAACAAATAACATTTAAAATGTTTAAGTTTTCTGTAGTGAACTATGACCATGCTTATCAGTAACTTTTGAAGTCTCCAAAAGGAGAATGTGGCACCAAAATGATGATTCTACCTGGATTATAATAACACAATTAAGCTGACAAACACCACCCAAAGATCAATTTTAGACTTCAAAATGCTCAGTACAAGTTCAAGTTCCCTAGCTGAGATGATCCAGTCTCACTGAGTGCCGTAGCCTGGAGTTGAGATAAGTCCTAAATGTTCCCATTAACCAGAAAAGGGGGGGAGATTTCATTTGAAAGCCCAAGTTTAGGTAGTCCAAATAATCCTGAGCAAAATGAATGTCATTGGAAGTGCTAACACATGTGATTTTATGCAATACTCAGAGTCTTAATAAAAAAAAAATCCTTGTATTGGCACAAAAGAGTGGCATGTAGACATGCACATTAATGTAATAGAATACAGGATCAAGAAATTAATTAATGTATCTATATGCATCTGAATTTTGACAAGGAAACAAAAAAATTACTTCTTGAAAGGACAGCCTTGGATATACAGGTGTAGCAAAATAAAACGTTATCATTGTATTTCACCATGCAAAAACTAATCAACTCCAAATGGGGCAAAATTCATTAGTAAAAGAGCTAAAACTCTAAAAGTATAGAAAAAGAAGTATGGAACTCACTTCCAGATATAGACACAGGCAAGAATGATAATATAGGATTCCAGTTCCTCCAGAAATAATAAATCAGCAAATGGAATCTCATGAAATTGAGAATCCATACAACAAAAAAAATAGTAAAAAGCGATAAGGAAGCCTACAGAATGGGAAAAAAATGTCATCTGTACATCTGATAGAGGATTAAAGGGTAGAAATAGAAAAAATAGTAAGAACAAAAGGTTCTAATTGAAAAACAAGGCAAAATAAAAACAAAATAATCAAAGAAAGAAGGAAAGAAAGGAAAAAAGAAAGAAAGAAATCAGAGCCATGGCACTGAATGGAATTATCAGAAGGAAATGTAGAAGTATCCATAATCCCTAGCCATCAGAGAATTATACAGAGTAAACCAACTTTGAGGTTCAATATCAGTCCAACTGGAGTGATTATCAATATGAAAGAAAAAGAAATAAAACAAAATGCTGATTAAGAGGTGGAAAAAAATGAACTCTTATTCACTCTTCATGAGAATGTAAATTCCTATTAGCACCAGGGAAATCATTGTGGATGTTTTTGGAACAGCTAAAAGTAGTGCTACCATTTGCTCAGCTCTACTACTCCTGGATATATGTCAAAGCCGTCTATACCCTTATCACAGCAATGCTTACCATATCATGTTCGTTACTGTTTTATTCAGAATAGAAAGGAAATGTAATTAGTGGAGCTCCCTATCACCAGATAAATAGATGATGAAAATGTGCTGCATATACACAATAGAATCTTATTCAGTTATAAAGCGAAATTATGAAATTTGCAGGGAAATGTATAGAACTGAAAACATTGAAGTATCCTGTGATCTGAATCTGTGTCTCACATATTAATTCTAGTGTCTATATTTTAAAGATGCATACTTATGTGATAGTGAGTATGTGTGTAGGATAGAAAACTAGGAGTCCATGAGGTATGAAGGGGTATAAGGGAGAGGTGGAAATAGTAATAGAACTCATGGAATATGGAAGTAGAAAGGTAAAATCCTGAAGGTAGATACATGTATGTGGAAGCTGTGAGGAGACAGAATAGAGGGGATGTGGGAAAACTTCAAACATAAAGGAAGATATATTTAAAAATGCTTTAAGAAACACTAACTTTGTAAGTATACTGATACCCTGTTGGCCTGTATATAGATATGTTAAGAGATACTTGATCACCATTTTGTTTATATGTCTTTTGAAGCAGCACTAACTAAATCATTCATATTCCCCCAGAAGCATTACAATGAAGAAGGAGAAGGCAGAAGCCTGTCACAAGGCAAAGGAGGAATAGTGTTCCTGAAAGATATTTGAGAAAGTTCCGACAATTGTCCACTACCTTGCATAAGAAGCGTGAGCCTAGACAACAGTGTTCCAAGTATGGTTAACACAATACCTTGACCAGGACTCCTTAGTTATATACAAAATTTGCTTTATACTTTAAACACAACCATATGTCAGGACCCCGAAGATAAACTCAGGAGATGTAAATTTCCACTGGTAACAATATTATAATGCAAATTCATTTTGTCCTACCTCAAAAAAATCCTATAGTCTATCACAGTCTCCGAAGTTCAAAGTCTTTTTAAGAATCATGGAATTTCATAACTGTAATTTCCTTTAAATTAAAATTAAAAACTCACATACTTCCAACATATAGTACCACAAGATATAAATTACTGTTATAAAACATAGGAAAAGGAGCATAGTGAGTAAATACTGAACCAAAGCAAGGCCAAAAACTAGGTGGGTAAACTCTAAACTCTACATCTTCATGACTGATGTCAAAATGCTCTTAAGATCTCCAACTCGTTTCAGTTTTTTAGGCTGCAATACATTTCTCTCTCCTAGGCTGGTTTCACTCCCTATTAGCAACTTTCCACAGAAGGTGTCCTGTGGCTCTGGTTTCTCTAATATTTTGGAGTTTGTAAGGGAATCCTGGCTTCGCCTTCACAACTTTACAATATGGAAGCCTTTGCAGGTTTCCACTAATAGACACTCCTGGAATACGTTTGGCCTCAGTAGCTTTTGTTAGTTGTGGAGAGAAATTCTATAGCCCCTTTCTTCTATTCTTTACTCCAGAATCACATGGCCAAAGATGCCAAGTTCTACGCTTACTGGGGCTGGAATATGTTCAGTTATATTGATGTCAGCTTTCTGCTTTTAGTGGTTACCTTCACTTCCTAAACTTGGCTGTTATCTATAACTTGTTCTGTGGACCAAACTGGCTTCAAACTCTGAGATTCCCCAGCCTCTGCTTTCTTTGTGCTGGGATTAGAGGTTTGCACTACAACACCCTACTCTAAGCTTTCTTTTAATTCATTTTCACAAGTTGGAAATTTAGCTGGGTGGGTTTTTGCCCTGAGGTCACTACATTTCTTAACCTTTATATCTCTATGAACACAGGATGTAGTTCAATACCACTTGCTGGTACTCCCTTTCTCCTCAAATTTCACTTTTCTTCTACCTTTTCATTATAAGTTTTCATTGGCATTACTACTAATAACCACACAACATATTTTATACTAGACTGCTTTGAGATTTCTTCTGCAAACAGAACTCATCCAATCTCTTCGCTTAAACCTCAGGCAGACTCTTCAGACAAGGGGAAGATAAGCAACTACATTCTTCACCAAAATATCACAAGGAAAAATATTTAATTGGGATGGTTTATGTTTTTAGAGGTTCAGTCCATTATCATAATGGTCATGGTGCCTTGCAGGCAGACATGCTGCAGACACATGTATCCTGCTAGAGAATTATATAGTAGTAGTACATGGTCCCGTGATCTCAAAGATTGCTCACCAAGCAAAGATGGCTATTTGGGTTTAGTTCAGAACAGTTGATACTGGTCTCATCTAATGATTAGGGACAATCAAGACGAATATACCAGACAGTAATGAGCAAGGTCTACAGAGACCATGGTTCACCAGAGGTGGCATGCTGCCAGAATCAAAACGATACCATACTTGGTATCATGGAACTTGCTTATTTTTGTAGTGTGTATTAGTGGAAAATAATAAGACTGTAAATTTGTGCTCAACTTGGGCTTCATAGTGAGATGCCTTCCAAACAAAATGGTGTCACTTCTGCCAGCTCTTCTCAGATTAACTAAAGCCATAACTTCATAGATACATATTTCTTATACAGAGTTATAAGACACTGAGCATGTTTTAACTATAACTTCTAATTGTATTCTCTTCATGACACTTCTTTCAGACACAGTAACACTTTGCTTCAGACTGAAGAACAAACAAAGAATGGGGAAAACACAACTGTACTTGCAGAATTTGAGATTATTTTATACTCTGGCTGTCTCAGTTTCCTATCACTTGCAATCAATAATCAGCTGACCCTTAGTCTCCAGGAAAGAAGGCAAGGCACCATTTATAATGCTAACTCTTTTAGTATTTAATGATTCATACAATGCCTGATAAATTTAACAATACTATAGTACTGATATCTTTTTAAGACAATATTTTTTATTAATTCCTTGATAATTTCATATATTACATATATAATATATATTATATGTATAATGAATTTAGAACATATTCACCCCAACCCTTCTCCTACTGATTCTAGAAATATCCCTCAGTACTCAATCATATTCATAGACTTTTTCACACCTTTGTCATTTGTTTGCACAAATTCAGTCTCTGTCAATCATCTCTAATGGGAATGATGGTACTTGAAGTCTCATTGTAGTCCTAGTTATGATCATTGTGGATGCATTTGTCACCTGCACGGTCCTAACATGTCTCCACAAATTTTTACCTCTGAATTATCTCCTTCTATGCCATCATACCCTCAATGTTCTAAATTCTTCAGCATTCATTTACTGTAAAAAGACCTTTTTTCAAGGGAACACAGATGTCAAAATAAAATGAATTTTTCAAAGGGGATTTTCAAAGAAATCCCCCTTCTCTATTTGCATACTTAACCTGAATAGTATTTAAAAGAAAATAACAGACAACCAAATAACCAAAAAGCAAAGTTAGCCACACAGTAATATCATGATTGCTTTTAAATTCCTTCATTTTACTTTTGAGATTTTAATATAACTACATCATTTTTCCCACCCTTTACAACTCTCCAAATCTTCCCACATAACCCTTCTTCCATTTTTTTTTCAAATTCTTGGTCTGTATCTATCTACCTCTCTATCTCTCTATCTCTCTATCTCTCTCTCTATCTATCTATCTATCTATCTATCTATCTATCTATCTATCTATCATCTATTTATTTATATATATTCCTAGATACAACTTTCTTGGGGTTTATAATGCTACTCATATATACTTTTAGTGTTGACCATTGATAATGAACAACCAGCTGTCTTCTTTACCGAAAAACCTATTTATCTCACTCTCATCATTTCTTTCTATTTTTTTAAAAAAGACAACATAGGTTTTATTAATAATTTTTGGACATTATAAGAATTCCTAATTTTAACAGAGAATACCTGTCTCAAATAAAGAATAAAAACAAAAAAAGCAAAAAAATAATTCCTAATTTAAAATGTTATAGTATTTTTTGTTCAATAGACATAGTACCCTATATAGAAAGGGCAAAATGCTGCATAGAAAATTTGGTGTTAATTTTCATCTAAAACTTTAAAAGTATTATGAGCTTTCTTTTATTCTCTTTGAATGAAGCAGTGTGACAGGCAAGTAGTTAAAGCATATGAAATACATTGTGAGTTTACACCAGTACGTCTACTCTCTAGAGCCATGGCCTTTTCAATACTTCTAAGTCTTGATAGGTAAAAAGAAAATTAATTATTACAACCTAATTACATCGAGACTGTTTTAGGATTTTATCTTTGTCCCCTCCCTATTGAAAGAAACACATCTAATCACTTAACTATTGAAATCTTACTTCTGACTGAGGAGAAACTATATATAGCATGCAATTTTCAGTGCGGATACCAGGTTCCTATTTACTTGTGACTTTTATTCTTTTTTTCCCATATTCTTTTATTTTTTTCCATTCAAAAAAAAAGAATTTACATTTCCTCCCCTTCTCCCAGTCCCCTTCCGCTCCCCCCACCCTTCCTCCCTCCCCCTGCTTCCTTAAAAGAGGGCATGGTACCCTGCCCTGTGGGAAGTCCAAGGCCCTCCCCCCTCCATCCCATCCTAGGAAGATGTGCATGCAGAGGAGATAGGTCTTAGTGTCATTGTTGATGGCTTCTCATTCTGCCCTCATTAGCAGCCACATTTAGAGAGTTCAGTTTGATCATATGCTCATTCAGTCCCGGTCCAGCTGGATTTGGTGAGCTCCCATTAGATCAGGCATACTGTCTCAGTGGGTGGACCAGTCCCTCATGGTCCTAACTTCCTTGCTCATCTTCTCCCACCTTCTGCTCTTTGACAGGACCTTGGGAGCTAAATCCATTGCTCTGGTGTGCATGTGGGTCTCTGTCTCTATCTCCATCCATCGGACGAAATTTCTATGGATGTGATCAAGATATTCATCAGTGTGACTATGGGAAAATGCTAGCTCTGGCACCCTCTCCACTGCTGCCCAAGGACCTAGCTGGGGACATCCCTGTGAACACCTGGGATCTCCTCTAGAGCCAAGTATCTTGTCAGTCCTAAAACGAATCCAATTATGTAGATATCTTACTCCCTTCTACAATATTCACCTTTCCACCATCTCCACCCTCCCAATCCCCCAAGCTCTCCCCAGTCCTTCCCTTCTCCCTTCTCCCTTCTCCTTCCCCCTCTCCCCACCCTCACCCCCTACCAACACCTCTACCCCCACCCCTGTATTCCCACCTTTTGCCTGGCAGTCTTGTTTGCCTCCAATTTCCAAGAGGATCTATATATGATTTTCTTTGGGTTCAGCTTGCTATTTGGCTTTTCTGGGCTTGTGAGCTATAACCTTAGTGTTCTTTGTTTTATGGCTAGGGTCCACTAATGAGTGAATACATACCATAATCGTCTTTTTGGGTTTGGGTAACCTCACTCAGGATACTGTTTTCTATTTCCATCCATTTGCATGCAAAATTCAAGATGTCATTGTTTTTTACCCCTGAGTAGTACTCTAATGTGTATATATTCCACACTTTCTTGATCCATTCTTCCATTGAGGGGCACCTCGGTTGTTTCCAGGCTCTGGCTATTACAAATAATGTGGCTATGAACATAGTTGCACAAATGCTTTTGCAGTATGATTGGGCATCTCTTGGGTAGATTCCCAAGAATGGTATTGCTGGATCCTGAGGTAGGTTGATTCCCAATTTCCTGAGAAATGCCACACTGATTTCCAAAGTGGTTGCACAAGTTTGCATTCCCACCAGCAAGAGATGAGTGTTCCCCCTACACCACATCCTCTCCAGCATAGTCTATCATTGTTGTTTTTTATTTTAGACATTCTGACAGGTGTGAGATGGTATCTCAAAGTTGTTTTGATTTGCATTTCCCTGATCGCTAGGGAAGTTGAGCATGACCTTAGATATCTTTTGGCCATTTGAATTTCTTCTGTTGAGAATTCTCTGTTCAGATCATTACCCCATTTTTAAATTGGGTAATTTAGAATTTTAATGTCTATTTTCTTGAGTTCTTTGTATATTTTGGAGATCAGAACTTTGTCTGATGTGGGGTTAGTGAAGATCTTCTCCCATTCAGTAGGATGCCTTTTTGTCTTAATGACAGTGTCCTTTGCTTTACAGAAGCTTCTCAGTTTCAGGAGGTCCCATTTATTCATTATTGCTCTTATTGTCTGTGCCACTGGGGTTTTACATAGGATGTGGTCCCCAATTTCCATGTATTGCAGGCTACTTCCCACTTTCTCTTGTATCAGGTTCAGTGTGGTCAGATTTAGATTGACGTATTTTATCCATTTGGATTTGAGTTTTGTGCATGGAGATAGGTAAGGATCTATTTTCATTCTCCTACAAGTTGACATCCAGTTATGCCAGCACCATTTGTTAAAGATGCTTTCATTCTTCCATTGTATACTTTTAGCTTCTTTGTCAAATAAGAGGTGTTCATAGGTTTGTGGATTAATATCCAGGTCTTCGATTCGATTCCATTGGTCAACGTCTCTTTTTTTATGCCAATACCAAGCTTTTTTCATTACTGTAGTTCAGTAATAGAGTTTGAAGTCAGGGATGGTAATGCCTCTGGAAGTTCCTTTATTGTATAGGATTGTTTTGGCTATTCTGGGCTTTTTGTTTTTCCATATAAACTTAGTTATTGTTCTCTCAAGTTCTGTGAAGAACTTTGTTGGGATTTTGATGGGGATTGCATTGAATCTATAGATTGCCTTTGGTAGAATTGCCATTTTTACTATATTGATCCTACCAATCCAGGAGCATGGGAGATCCTTCCATTTTCTGGTATCCTCTTCAATTACTTTCTTCAAGGTCTTAAAGTTCTTGTCAAATAGATCTTTTACTTCCTTGGTTAGTGTTACCCTAAGATACTTTATGCTATTAGTGGCTATCGTGAAAGGTGATGTTTCTCTGATTTCCCTCTCTGTTTCTTTATCCTTTGTGTATAGGAGTGCTACTGATTTTTTTTTGAGTTGATTTTGTATCCTGCCACTTCACTGAAGGTATTTATCAGCTGTAGAAGTTCTTTAGTAGAGTTTTTGGGGTCATATATGTACACTCTCATATCATCTGCAAATAACGAAAGTTTGACTTCTTTTCCAATTCGAATCCCCTTGATCTCCTTATTCTGTCTTATAGCTATTACTAGAACTTCAAGCACTATATTAAAGAGATATGGGGAGAGTGAACAGCCTTGTCTTGTTCCTGATTTTAGAGGAATCGCTTTGAGTTTCTCTCCATTTAATTTGATGTTAGCTGTCGGCTTGTTATATAGTGCTTTTATTACATTTAGATATGAACCTTGTATCCCTAATCTCTCCAAGACCTTTATCATAAGGGGTGTTCAATTTTGTCAAATGCTTTTTCAACATCTAATGAAATTATCATATGGTTTCTTTCTTTCAGTTTTTTTATATGATGGATTACATTGATGTATTTCAGTATGTTGAACCAGCCCTGCATCTCTTGGATGAAGCCTACTTGATCATAATGGATGATTTTTTTTGATGTTCTTGGGTTCTGTTTGCCAGTATTTTATTGAGAATTTTTGCATCGATTTTTATGAGTGAGATTGTTCTTTAATTCTCTTTCATGGTTGTGTCTTTTTGCAGTTTTGGTATCAGGGTAACTGTAGCTTCATAAAAAGAGTTTGGCAATGACCCTTCTGTTTCTATTATGTGAAACACCTTAAGGAGTATAGTTATTAGCTCTTCTTGGAAGTTTTGGTAGAATTCTGCATTAAAACCATCTGGTCCTGGGCTTTTTTTGGTTGGGAGGTTTTTGATGACAGCTTCTATTTCCTCACAACTTATAGGTCTATTTAAATTGTTCCCTTGGTCTTTATTTAATTTCAGTATATGGTATTTATCTAAAAACCTGTCCATTTCTTTTACATTTTCCAATTTTGTGGCACGCAGGCTTTTGTGTAAGACCTAATGATTCTCTGAATTTCCTCAGTGTCTGTTGTTATGTCCCCTTTTTCATTCCTGATCTCGGTAATATGAGTATTCTCTCTCCGCCTTTTGATTAGTTTGGATAGGGGTTTGTCGATCTTGTTGATTTTCTCAAGGAATTGTTTCATTGATTCTTTGGATTATTTTCTGTTTCTCTATTTTGTTTATTTCAGCCCTCAGTTTGATTATTTCCAGTCTTCTACTTCTCCTGAGTAAGTCTGCTTCTTTTTTCTAGAGCTTTTAGGTGTGCTGTTAAATCTCTAATGTGTGCTTTCTCTGTTTTTTTTTTTTTTTTTATGTGGGCACTAAGTGCTATGAACTTTCCTCTTAGCACTGCTTTCATAGTTTCCCATAGGTTGGGGTATCTTGTGTCTTTATTTTCATTGAATTCAAGGAAGACTTTAATTTCTTTATTTATTGCTTCCTTGACCCAGGAGTGGTTCAGTAGTTGACTGTTCAGTTTCCATGAGTTTGTATGCTTTCTGGGGTCGGAGTTGTTTTTAAATTCTAACTTTACTCCATGGTAATCCAATAAGACACAGGTGGTTACTCCAATTTGTTTGTATCTGTGGATGTTTACTTTGTTACTGAGCATGTGATCAATTTTCGAGAAGGTTCCATGAGATGCTGAGAAGAAGGTATATTCTTTCCTGTTTGGGTGGAATGTTCTATAAATGTCTATTAAGTCCATTTGATTTATTACACCTGTTAGTTCTCTTATTTCTCTGTTAAGTTTCTGTCTGGTTGACCTGTCCATTGGTGAGAGAGGAGTGTTGAAATCTCCTACTATTAGTGTGTGGGGTTTGATGTGTGTTTTGAGTTCTAGTAATATTTCCTTTACATATGTGGACGCTTTAATATTAGGGGCATATATATTCAGGATTGAGACTTCATCATGATGGATTATTCCATTTAAGAGTATAAAATGTCCATCTTGATCTCTTCTGATTGATTTTAGTTTGAAGTCGATTTTGTTCGATATTGGTACAGCCACACCCACCTGTTTCTTAGGGCTATTTGATTGAAAAACCTTTTCCCAACCCTTTATTGATATAATGTCTGTCTTTGTGGTTGAGGTGTGTTTCTTGTAAACAACATAATGTTGGATCCTGTTTTCGTATCCATTCTCTTAACCTGTGCCTTTTTATAGGTGAATTGATTCCATTGATATTAAGTATATTAAGGACCAAAGGTTATTAACTGCGGTTATTTTTTTAGGGTTGTAGAGTTTGTGTGTTTCCCTTCTTTGAGTTGTGCCAGTGGAGGGCTATTAGATGTCTGTGTTATTGTGGGTGTTGCTTGCTTCCTTTCGATGTGGTTTTCCTTCTAGTACTTTCTGTAAGGCTGGGTTTGTGGCTATGTATTGCTTAAATTTGTTTTTATCCTGAAATTCCTTGTTTTCTCCATCGATGGTGAATGAAAGCTTTGCTGGGTATAGTAGTCTGGACTTGCATCCATGGTCTCTTCCTGTCTGCAGCACATCTATCCAAGATCTTCTGGCTTTCATGGTTTCCATAGAGAAGTCAGGTGTAATTCTGATAGGTTTAACTTTATACGTTACTTGTCCTTTTTCGTTTGCAGCTCTTAGTAATCTTTCTTTATTCTGTATGTTTTGTGTTTTGATTATTATATGGCAAGGGGATGTCCTTTTTTGATGCAATATATTTGGTGTTCTGTATGCTTCTTGTACCTTCATAGGCATATCCATCTTTAGGTGGGGAAAGTTTTCTTCTATAATTTTGTTGAATATATTTTCTGGGCCCTTGAGCTGTGCATCTTCTCCTTCTTCTACCCCTATTATTCTTAGGTTTGGTCTTTTTATGGTGTCCCAGATTTCCTGGGTGTTTTGTGGTAAGAATTTGTTGGATTTTTTTGTTTTCTTTCATCAATGAGTTTATTTTCTCTATCGTATCTTCAGTGTCTGAGATTCTTTCTTCTATCTCTTGTAGTCTGTTGGTCATACTTGTCTCTGCCGTTCCTGGTCGTTTACCCAGATTTTCCATCTCCAGCCTTCCCTCGGTTTGTGTTTTCTTCATTGCCTCCATTTCGGTTTTTAAGTCTTGAACTGTTTCCATTACCTGTTTGATTGCTTTTTCTTGGTTTTCCAGAGTATCTTTGAGGAATTTATTAATTTCTTCTAACTTTTTGTTAGTTTTCTCATCCCTTTCTTCAAAGGAGTTTTTCACCTCTTCTTTAAAGGTCTCTATCACTTTCATAAAGTTACGTTTAAAGTCGATCAGGTTTTCCTGTTGAGTACTGGTTATTTTCTGATGTTATCATGTTGCTTTTCAGGTTGTTGGAGGAATTCTTGGATTGACGCCTACCCATCTCTTCCTTTGATTTCAGTCAGTGGAGTCTCAGTGGGTGGGGATCTCCCAGGATGGCTTGTACACACTCACCCCTCTGGATAGCTGATCTCAGTGCAGAAAGAGGAAGTCCTGTCTGGACTTCCGATCCTTCTGGACCTCCAATCTCGGCACAGGAAGAGATTCCTGGGATTCCAAGGAAAGCATACACAGAACCTCCTGGAAATTGGAAGCAAACAGGATCATCAAGCAAAAGTTGGAAGCCAGGGGCGGGGATAGAGGTGGGAGAAATTTCATCCGATGAATGGAGATAGAGACAGAGACCCACATTCACATCAGAGCAATGGATTGAGCCCACAAGGTGCAGGTGAAGAGCAGAAGGTGGGAGAAGAT
>PVIU01022534.1:0-29170 GCA_004026605.1 Ondatra zibethicus
TACTCTACACTGCACCAAACCACGCTCTACACTGCACCACACCACACCACACACTCTACACTGCACCACACCACACTCTACACTGCACACACACCACACACTACACTGCACCACACCACACTCTACACTGCACCAAACCACGCTCTACACTGCACCACACCACACCACACTCTACACTGCACCACACCATGCACTACACGGCACCACACCACACACTACAGCACATTGTACCACACCACACACTCTACACTGCACCACACCACACCCAACACCACATTGCACCACACCATACATACATACTATATGACACCACACCATGCCATACAATGCTATACTTCATTGCATTGCAACACATGACACAATACCATACTATACACAAAACCATACTGCACTACCCTACAACAGACCACATTACACACATTACAGCACATGCACCACACACATCACTCTGAGCTGTACTTGCTAACGTGATGGACGACACCTCTCCACTTTAGAGACCCAGTCATCGGAAACCAGAGCTCTCAACTATACTCTAGGCAACTGCTGGTTGGTTGGTTAGTTTTGATGTTCTATATGATACTATTTTTACTTGTATAATCTATTTTTTATTTTGTCTTTGACCAAATATGCTCCCTGAGGGCTGGTGTTCTCTGATGACAATAATTATGCCACTGAAAAATGTGCATTGGTTGGAGAAAAGAAACATTTAAAGCATGTGCTACATTCCAAAGTCAAGACACAGTAATTGGTAACGCTGGACTATACACCAGTGCCTCTACTAGAACTGACGGATCGCCAATTGTGAGCTAACCACAATATAACATAAGAGCACACACATTGGTGGGACAGGTCATTTTAGAACTAACACAAGAAAATGTATAACTTTTTGGTGATACAAGTTAGAAAATTACAGATGAAATAATTTGCATTTTACACCACTGTGCTGATTAACATTTAGTTAAAGACAGAAGAGAGAGAAATTAGAGACTATTTCTACTCCTTTTTGCTTTTCTTAAAGTTCTTTTGAGAAGACTGACTAAATAGATATGGGGCATAAAGAAATACTTTTAAAAGAGGTATTTCAATTGGGAGGACCAATTTTATAAGGAGTATTCTAATAAGGACTGCAAATATTTGTTGATACATTGATATGGGAAAACAAAAAGAAGTTGGAGGTGGAAGAACAGGCAAAGAGATAACCTTGCAGAGCACATCAGATAGACCAGGACAATGCTAGAAGCAATGGGCCAATGAAGGGGAAGTGCTAACAGTCACAGCAGAAGACACCAGGATAAATCTGGCCACAGGAGAGAAACAGAAGTAACAAAAGCAATCAATGACACAAAGCAAGACGCTAAGGCAATAAAGCCAGAGATACACAACAGGAGAACACTTGAGAATATGAGAGCTTGGTACAATACCAGGAAATCTAGGCTCAGATATGATTCTGACAAGTTATAATACAGGAAATACATGCAGAAATTTACAAACTGTAGATAGCCTTCCTATTTCCTCTACAGCACACATTATCTATCTATCCATGTCATCAGAATTTTATGAAAACAATCTAATAAAAAGCCTAAACTTATGTCAAACTAAGAATTACAGATTTTTTCATTTTAGCAAGCACACCGTCTTTTAGTGATGTGTGTGCACACATGTGTGTATGCACACTGAGTATGTGGTGTATATACATGTATGCTATGGCACGTGTGGTGGTCAGAGGACAATTCTGTGGAGTTGTTTCTTTCTTTTCACCTTAATTGGGTTCTGGGGATTGAACTCAAGTTGTCAGGCATTCATTGCAAGCACCTTTATCCACTGAGTCATCTTGCCAGCCCAACAGATTATTATCCATTTTAATAATCTGTTAATATATTTTACCAGGTTAAGAACATTATGTTAAGATTACAAAACACAATATATGCTACTTTTTGAAATAACTTTCACTGTAATGGATGCGGTTTTCATTTGTTTATTCATATTTTGTATTTTTCAGTTTCTACACTCAGGTAGGATAAAAAAAGATAAATTATGTTACTTTCTTATGAGACAAACTTGAAAGAAAGAAATCAGCATTATAGGAAATGGGAAGGCCCTTTGTTCTGAACATCCTCCAGCACCCAACATACACTAAGTTCTGCATTTACTTTTTGGTATTTTTAGTTAGTTCAGTAATGTATTTCTTCACCAAGCCCTTATGAAATACATAAAAATGCACAGAAAGTCCAAAATTCATCCAGAACAAAGGGGTAAAATGGGTGTTCACAATGTATATCTAAAGTTTGTAATAAGCAAGCTAAATATGTAATAATTGCTAAATATTTAATGAAGGAATGGTTAAACACTTAAATTTGGTAATTAAAATCTTAAAAGAAAACTATGTGTTAGTAAGCAAACTGTCTTAAGTCAACCACCAGTAAAAAAAAAATTCTGTTTAAGTTTATACACACATTGTTATACCATAAAACAATATTATACCCGAGTTAACAAAGTAGATACTCCCATCATGCTGGCAGCGTTCCACGAGCAACAGAGCTAAGTCTAGGAGATACAACATTTGCAAAATGCATGTAAACTACTTAGATGAATTCCTTCAGCTCACAATCCCAGGAGGGAAGAAAAGATGATGTGTTTTACCCGAAGAGCTCAAAGCTCTCTTGGGAGGCAATTCAATTGGAATTTTGCACTCAGACTAGCCAGGCAGTGATAAACAGATGTTTAAGTTAGCTGTCTATCCCACCATCAAATATCTAAAGGGAAAAAGTGCCTACCCCAAATATGGAGAAGGTGCAGACAAGAGGAAAGAGAAGACAAAAAAAGCTCACTGTTATTTTTAGAAAACAATTTTTTGGTAAGAACTACACCACAGCACACAGTCATGGTTTTGGCACACATACAGGACCAGGGTTACACTGTACCACTGCTCAATTTGGCACACTAATAATCAACTTGAAAAACACCAACAATTTAATATTGAAAGTTATGAAATTCATTTGCAGGTTTTTATGCAAGCAGCTACATTAACAACATTCCTTTTTGTGTCTGCCTTTCATATAAGCATCTTTACTTTTCCCCTAAAGGTAAATGGGGAGACTGTAAGTAAGGAATAAATTATCAGAAAACAAGAGGTTAAAACTGACTCACAAAATTACTCCTTCATACCAAAATGGGTAAAATTATAAAACTGATCCCCCGCCCTGCTCCCGCCCCAATCATACAGCAACCAAACAACAGAAGATGAAACCCAGCACTTCCCACTTCCCTGACTCGCTGGGCTAACCAAGGCTCTCCATTTCCTGTCCCACGGCCGCTGCTGTGGCCTGCCCTGTGGCCCCAGCTCTTCTCTACCTTGCTCACTGCCCATCAAGCACCAGTTGTGCTGCTCTTGAACCGACGCTGCTTCTTCACTCAGTTATTAACAACGGGAAACGAGTAGAAAAAGAGACCTGTTTCTAGAAAACTAAACTGAATGCTTTAAAGATTCCATACAGACTACTCATGGATTAAGCAGTACCTTTGTTATACAGGTATGAGAAAGAACTTAAAATAAAAAATGGAAGGGCTAAAATTATAATTAGAAGGGTTTTGTACAGTTTCTTTCAGCACTTAAACTTCTAACTTCAGTTTTAAAGACATGGAACCTGGAGAAAATACTTGTTACGTAAAAGTGTATTTATGCACAAAAGGCAAGACTGACACTAGGCATGGAGATGAGCATGCTTGTTGCACGTGTAATTCCTAGCATACTTGGGGAGTCTGAGACCAAGAGGATCACAGTATGATGAGCTCTGGGATAGCCTTAAATATACAGCAAATGCTGTCAAATTCCAACCAGAAAATCAACACTCATGGAAAGACTAACACACTTAAGAAAATAGATTGAATGTGTGTGACTCTCAAACTTATTATATATGTACATAAAAATATATATGTATATATAAATTAATATATATCAATATATGTATATATAAATTAATGCTATAGATGCACATCTTTCTTGAACAATTCCCTATGTCATTTGTGTGATGAACTGATCAATTGTGCTTCTACTCTATTATGCTGAAAACCAGGAAACAAGTTACTAGTATTGCTAAATAATGAGTGATAAAATTCTGTATGTCAAAGTATGGCCAGAATATAAGCAGGATGCTACTAAAAGCATCCAATGAAACTTGAGCAAAAGAGAGAGGAGACGAATGGAGTGAGTTGAATCTTAAAGGGGCTACAGAAGTTTAGCAGGCAGAGGAACAAAGGATGATGGGTGAGAGGATGGTCAGTTTCTATGACTGGTGAAGTTAAAGCTGTTGAGATAGAAAGTTCCAGGAGAAATGACTGAAGATCAAGCTGGGCAGAAGCTGTTCATGAAAAGCACTTACTACAGCTAGGGATTAGTTTTATCAGTAAGGCGAGCAAAGCTGAAGCCTTTAAAGTACAACAGTAACCAAGCAGATTTCAGAACTATTGCTCAGACAGTGTTGTTACAGAATACAGAATGGGAGACTGCTGGACAACCTGTATATTCAAATTAGCCATTCAAGTTAGGACAAGGAGCCATAGGGTGGGAACGGACACAGATTTCAGAGGCGGAAGGTAGACCGCGAGGAATGAGAGGTCAGTGAGAGTTTGAAGGCGTCTATAAGACCATCTCCAGACATTTGCCAGGAGAAGAAAGTTAAGGCTACTGACAAGATACAGATATAGGCAAGAACCAGCTAGTATAAAAAAAATCATCAATTGTGTTGGAGAAACAATACCTTTGAGGTGGACTTCATCTACTGAGCCACCGAATAAGAGTCTAGACCTTGCAAAAGAGGCCCAAAGCTTAGGAAAGAGATGAGAGGTATATGCGAGCCTTACACATATGTAAATCCAGTCCCTGTCACATACTAACCCTCTGACTGCATGCAAGCTACTTAACCTCTCTGTAATCCCGCTTCCTCATTTGTAACAAAGGGATGAGAAGAGTCTCTGCCTCACTGGGCCACTGTGAAAGTTAATACACGTACGTGACAGGTCCAGAGTAGGATGGGGGGCAGTAGATGCCACTGGAAGCTGCTGTGGTTACTGTTACTTTCATATGGCTGAAACCACCCCCTGACTATGGAGAGCGAGAAGTACTAAGATTTAAGAGGGAGAAAGAACATACGTGGGAACAGAAGCCAAGAAACGTCAAAGAAAGGAGGTTAAAGACAACACAGACACAGAGAGAGCAGAGCTCTGGAAATGTGATCAAACTGGGAACTAAGAAGCCACTGGCTAGTTCAAGAAAACAATTTCTATGGGACAGTTCCCAATCTTCTCTAATTATATGAATAAAAAAATGATCTAAGCTATCTATGCATCTTTATAATCTGTATACCTATGCTGCTATCATGGGTTTATTCAGCTCTGTATACCAGAGAAAGAAGGGAAAACTCAGTTTCTTAAGAATTCTAATTTGGGGCTAGTTTCTTATTTGGTCAGACTGGTGGTCTTCTTAAAGGGATATTGTGGCTAGTGGCAAACTTGGACCAGGAGCAGGCATGGCAGTCTTACCATGCTCAGTGTGTTTAACTAAAATTAATCACAGCATTCAGGAGGAAGAGGCACATGGTTCCTTATGAGTTCCAGGTCAGCAGGGGCTACATAGTGAGACCTTGTCTCAAAAACAAAACAACAGCATAATCATTCAGAGGCTTACAGAATAGTTGCTGTCACCCCTCCTCCACCCCACCCCCCTACACGTTCCTATTTCATGAGGGTATCAATCTAACCATAAACTCTGACCTAACAGAGTTACAGATAGCTTGGACAGCAGCGAATGACCATTTCACCCTGTCATAGCACAGACTTCCCAGTCCTGTTCAGGAGTCTTTATGCATGCCAGCTCATTCTCATCTGTTGTGGGATTTCAATCCATTTAGCCAATGACTTTTGGGGCAGCAAGCCTTAGGATGAATGTGTGGAGGGGGGGTATCATTTTCAGGTGTGTGACTTTTGTTATGATCTGCTAGCCTGGCCTGTCACCTGGTTACCCTGTCCCTTTAAGAGACCAGCCCCTTCCGCCAAGGAAAGCATCTCCTGCCTCCTCCAGCCTGTGTGCACTCTCTCTCTCTTTTGGTCCCTCTTCTGAAAAGGTTTCTCTCTCTCTCTCTCTCTCTCTCCTTCCCCTTCCCTTCCATAACTCACTAAATAAACTCTATACCCAAACTCTCTCTCTGCATGGCATATCTGTCTGTCTCCTACCCACCAAGGGAACCACCTAAGCCCCTCGTGGGACTGGCCTTCCTCCACCATTATCTTTAAAAAGAATAACAACTTTGTTTAGGCTGCATTTGTTTAACTCTGTGAAGCTGTATTACTGTGCCTGTCTAAAACACCTGATGGTGTAATAAAGAGCCAGTGGTGAGACCAGGAACAAGGGCAGGCAGAGCTGGCAGGCAGAGAGTATAAATAGAAACAAGGAAGAGAAGGAGGAGCAAGAGAACAAGTTGAAGAGGACATTAGGGGCCAGCCATCCAGCCACTCACAGAGTAAGAAGAAAGGTATACAGAAATAGGAAGTAAAAGCCCAAAGGCAAAAGATAGTCAGAATAATTTAAGAAAAGCATACATGAAACAAAACAAACTAAGGCTAAGCATTTATAACTAAGAAACCCTGTGTGAGATTTATTTGGGAGCTGGGTGGTGGGCCCCTTAAAAAGGCAAAAGAGTAAAATGTCACACAGCAGGCATGGTCTTGTCTACGGACACAGAGCTGAGAGGGGTTGCATGCTAGCGCTCTCTCTCTCTCTCTCTCTCTCTCTCTCTCTCTCTCTCTCTCTCTCTCTCTCTCTCGTTCAGAGCCAGAAGCAGCAGTTGGTTTCCATCTTCCCTGGGCAGAAGGGCAGGACACAACAGCAGCTGGATTGCCGTGGTGGCATTTAATCTGTTCTGTACCAGTGAGTGTTTATCCCCATTTTATACCTAAATAGATTCCTGAGACCCTTTGACAGACTCTCGTGAGATCACGTAACAGGGAATCAATGTATAAATGTATTAAATGTAAAGAAATTAAATATATCCAACACTGGTAAGGTTTTAAAATGCAATTGGATAAAAAAAGAAATAGAAGCTAAACATGTTCTCCTGGACCCCAGTGAGTGAAGCTAAAGTGTGAATGCTGTGAGCAGTGTTTCAGGAGTGGACACAGCTGTAAAAGAGCCTAGAGGAAGAACAGTTAAAGACAGGCTTCAAACATTTTTCTGGAGAAGAGAGATCTAAGTATATTTGTATGGGAGAGTCAATGTGCAAGAGGTGGTGGGCTGTGGGGCAGTGGAGCCTGAACTAGCAGGGACAGCAGTGGTAATCAGAGCATTTTAAAATTTGGGCTTTGAGATCTAAAAATCTCCATTTGAAAAACTCTCCTTGAGTTCCGATAGTACTGGTCCTCAGGCTGAAGCTGGAAGCACTGGCCTGTAGCTCAGAAAAGCCAGTAAAAATGCTTCAATGTTTCAACTCAAATTGACGTTGGCACTTTTTAATTGACCAATCAAAAGTATAAAAAAATCTTAACTATCTGAACGGTACAATCTGGTATCTTCCCTTTAATCCCCAGCTTTTCCTTTGCCAACCCAATGCTTGTGTGCATGGAAAAGCCCTTCACTCGGCTATGTGGGCTGCCCTCAGATGACTCGGCAAACACGCCAGGGCTCTGATCTGTTTCAGTGCCAGGCAGTCAGTTCGGCAGGGTGTACCTAAACAGTCTGCAGCTATCACCTGGAGAGTCTGGTGCTGCACTCTCATCTATGGCTTCCTTTCCCTAGCACAGCGGAAGTTCAGGAAGAAAAGGAAGAGAGGTGGAGAAGAGAGAAGAGCCATCTACAGTGTCTCTTCATTGTGAAGATAAAGCCTTTCTTGACTCTTGGTGAACACACAAAAGAACTTTTTTTCTCCAAACCTAAGACGATTTTATAAGCAAAAATGTCAAACAGGGATCATGGCTAAACTATTTTATTTACATGAAGGCCTGAAGGTCACCTTGTCTTCTTTAGTAAACCCTTTACTAATGGTATCAGCTCACAAACTGCTGAAAGCTGACATATTCTAATCATGGGGCGGGCATTATGCACACATGCATGCCTACACATGCGCTGGCTATCTGATCACCCTTCCTTCACCTTATTCCTTTAGGGTAGGGTCTCTCCTACCTGGAGCTAGGCTGACTCCAGCAAACCCCAGTGAGCCTTCTGCCTCTGCCCTACCCGGGACAGGGGTTAGCTCCATGCACATGGCCATATCCGGCTTTTTTCCATGGGTGCTGAGGGATTCAAGACTTGCATAGTAGGTGCTCTTACCCATTGACCCTTCTCTCCAGCCTTTTAGTAGCTTTCTTAATAGGTTTATATTGCATATGTAAACTATATTGCAGACAAAGTCTAACAGTTAACAGAAGGTAATTTAGCCAGGACGTGTGGCACATGTCTGGAATCCCCCATTAATTTGAAGCCAGCCTGTGTCACACATGACCCTGCCTCACTCTTCACTAAGAAGGTATTTTAAACAATTTCAATAATACCAACGAACAGCATCTTTTGTTCATTTCGTAAGTTTTCCTTCCTAAATATGACTACTAGAAGTACTTGAAGGCAGATGTCATGTGTTGATGTCAAAGTGAGTGTCATGTTAGGATGGGGAAATGGGAAAGAAATCGCCAGTTGCTGACTATCTGTTTATGCTATAATGCACAAATTTCTCATTTAATTTAAAACTCTGTGAACTATCATTGCCATTCTTATTTTACTAAGAAGAAAACTAGCTCAAAGAGCTATGAAGCACCAAAGCCAGAGTCTTCCCTTCCTTTCCCCTATGCTGGAGACTGCCTGATGCAGGGCCTGGCTCATGCTGTCAGAGAGGTGCAGCCCTCTACAGATAAACAACGTGGATCCTTTAGACTGCACCATGTGAGTGCATTCTGAGTACCACCCCACTCCATGCAGTCCAGGATGTAAATCAGCTCTCTGTCTGGCACAGCCCACTGCACACACTACTAGTCAGGTAATCCCTGAGTAGCTAGTACTCGTGCCCATGAGTCACTTAGTAACCCTGTCAGTGCAAAAGTATCACATAGCCTGCGATCAAGTGACCTATATGTTACTTAATAATGGCCCACAGGAAAAAAAAATGGCGATCCTGGAGAGTCAGATATGCAGAGAAGCTGCAAAGGGCTTCCTCTAACTGAAATGACTCTTGATTAAGGGGGAAAAATGAATTTAGGGATTGCTAAGATCAATGGTAAGAACAGACTTTCTGTCCAGGGCAGTGAAGAAGGAGGGAGAAGGGAATGCTAGTTTTGGCATCGTATCTCCTCAGCTAGATTTCTTTGCAGTGATACTACACCTTGATCCAAAGCAACTTGGGGAAGAATGGTTTATTTTAGCTTACAGCTTGTAGTCCATCATCCAGGGAAGTCTGAGTAGAAGCTAAAAGATGGAACATGGAGGCAGGAACTGCAGCAGAAGCCATGAAGGAGTGCTGCTTACTGGCTTAGTCCTTCTGGCCTGCTTTTTTATAAACCCCAGAATCACAGGCCCCACCAACAATGGGCTGGGTCTTCCCAAATCAATCACTAAGAAATGTTTTATAGGCTTGCCTAATGGCCAATTTATCAAAACATTTTCTTAATTATGGTTCCCTCTTCTCAGATAACTCCAGGTTGTATAAACTGACATCATCATCATTAAGCAAACATAAAAGAACTAGGTGGTATGGCAGAAGAAGCAGGAAACTGAAAGATCACGACTTCAACCATAAACACAAAACAGACAAAGCAAACTGGAAGAGGGGAAAGACTAGACATTCCCAAAGCTCACTCCCAGTGCCATATTTCCTTAAGCAAGATACCCCTCAAACATCACCACCAACTGGGGACCATGTGTTTAAATCATGAGCCTATGGGGGACATTTCTCACTCAAACCACCACATTCTACTCTTTAGGGCCCCATAGGCTCATGGCCATATCATAATGCAAAACTGGTTCAACTTCAAAAGTCCCCATAGTCCTTCTCAGTTTCAACACTGTCTAAAAGCTCCAAGTCTCTTCTGAAACTCAAGGAAATCTCTTAACCATAACCCCTGTAAAATCAAAGAGCAAATTATACACTTCCAACATACAATATCACAGAATATACATTTCCATTCCAAAAGGGAGGAATCGGGGCATACTGGACCAAAGTAAGACTAAAGCCCAGCAGTGTAAACTCTAGATTCTGTAGCTTCATGTTCAGCATCTGGGATTGAGTTCCCAAGTACATAGGTGATTCAGCTCTTAAAGATCTGCTGCCTGTAATATGTCTTTCTCATGGGCTGGGTTTACTCCCTGTGTGCAGCTCTCCTTGGCAGAAGTCTCATGGCTCTGGCATCTCCAATATCTTGGGACTCCACTGCAACCCAGGCTCCACTTTCACAGCCTGGGTGCTGTTGGGGCACGACCCACAATAACATCTTAGAATATCTTTACAAGGGATCCTCTTGACCCACACTGCCTGGCCTGAACAGCTCTCTGAAAACACAAATAATCCATGACATCCTTATTCCTGTATCCTTTATGCCTCCAAGCCAGAACCATGTGGGTAACACTGTCAAGTTTGGTTGCCAGCTTGGAGTAGACCCTGGCCTCTTGAATCACATCAGCAATGGTTTTTGTTTGTAGGTGATTTCTAGAAGTAGAAAACCCCTTAGGGTTCCCTTCTACAAGTTGGAAGCTTAGTTGGGTATGGTCATGCCCCAATGGCACCTTTGTTATTGTTCCAGTGTAAAGAAGGAGGCCTCTCTTTAATGGCACCAATTTTCTTAATAATTACAATCTCACAGCAGGGTCCTTGAATGTAACATTAAGCTTCCTAGTGTTCTTTTTCTCTCCTACAGTACATTTTGTATTTTCTTCTGCCTCACTTGCTCTTTTTCATTGAAGACCTGTATATGGAAATCAGTAATAACCATGACATGGAGTCAATGCTTTGCTATCGTGTAATTTCTTTCACCAAAGAAATTGGTTCATTATTATTTTAATGTAGCCTCAAACAAGTTCTTAGGACATGGGCAGAAGGCAGTCAGATTCTTTGCCAAAATATCACTCATTTGAATGTTCTCTGCTGACAGTGTTCTGAGCCAGGCCTCCACAAACTACATTATTCTCAGGACTGCTGGTTTCCGGGAGTCTACTAGAATGGCCCATTAAGCTCTTAGTGCATTCAACTGCTTTTCTAATCCAAAATTCCAAAGCCTTCCACATTCCACCAAAAAAAAGATCATATTTTTCACAGCAACAGCTGTACTACCAACTTCTGTATTAGTTACTTTTCTGTTGTTGAGATAAAACACCATGGCCAAAGGTTCATACAGAAGAGTTTATTTTGGTTTACAGCTTCAAGGGATTAAGAATCCATCATGGTGGAAAGGCATGGCAGCAAGTGAGAGGAATGGGGAAGTAGCTCAATAGATAAAGTGTTTGCCTCATAAATGTCAGGACCTGAGTTTGATCTCCAAAACCCATGGGAAAAGGCAGATGTTATCACTGTATGTGTGCCTGTAATCCCCATGATGGCAAGATGGAAGGCAAAGACAGGTGAACCCCTAGAGTTTGTTGGCTGGCTATCCTGGACTACTCGGTAAGTTTCAGGCCAATGGGAGACTGTGTTTTACACAAAAGATGAAATAATGTCTGAGGGGCACAGCTGAGGCTGTCCTGCCATATAAACAGGCACATGTGCATCCGCTCACCACATGCACACACAGGTCTATAAGAAACAGGTTTAGATAGTCTTAAACATCCCTCCACCATATGGATAATAATGACAAAAAGGAAAACGACTTGATAAAAAAGAAATATGGCACTATGACCAAATAAAATTACCACCAAGGGACTTGTGGTAGGACACAGGGAGGACATGCCACCACTTCCACAGCATTTCTGATTAAACAAAACAAAAACCAAACCAGTCTTCAAATCATAAATTTCCTAAGACATATCATGGCTACCAAGACAAGGACAACCAAGGAACTTCTCTAGAAACACACTGCAGCCTGCCTCGTGCTTGTGGATCAAGAGGTGAGCCCTCAGCTGCTGCTCCATGCCTACCTGCCAGCTGTCGTATTGTCTGCCATGAGGGCCATGAACTCTAACTCTCTGAAACGATAAGACCCAAATAAACTCTTTCTTCTATTAAAAAACAAAACCAAAACAAAACCACACCACACATAGTGTGCGATTGCTCCAGAACATTGGGTCCGGCAGATTGTTTTTTCTGCTATAGAGGATATCAGTGGGACAAATGATGCAATCTGAATATAGTCAAGAGATCAGATAGTAGTAGCGTTCCAGTGTCAATTTCCTGACTTGACAATGGTACTGTTCAGTATCAGAAATCCTCCATTTGAAGAAAATACATGCAAAAATGTACCAGAGAAAGGTGCCATGTCTGCAATGTATTTCCAAACACAGTCAGAAAAATAAATAACACATATACATAGAAACTAACCAATAAGCAACAAGGGAACCTGGATGAAGGTTCTTTGGAACTCTTCAGGGCCTTCTTGCACTTTTCCTGCATCTATGATTATAAAGCAAATTTTATCTGTCAGGTCAGCACCACAGTGCAGTGAAGGAAGACAGAGCTGAGATAACTCGTGTCAGGGCTCCTTTGTCATGACTCCTACACCATTACTCTGCTAACATGATACCAAATGGGTCCTTAGAATGCTTCTTCACTATGTTTAAATGCACAGTTGTTAATCTATCTGATATCGAGGGGCCTCCAAAAGTCGAAGATGTCTTCTCCTTTCTGTTTGTAAAACATTTAAGTATCTATTTGATACTGAAAAACTATTTCTCAAGCTCATACTTTACTGCTAAATTTTGTGTCTAAACTTGTTATTTTGTGTGTCTGGGGGATAAATGTCTATATTGTTTATATCTCTGCTAACTTAATTAGATCACACTATTTTATAGAATATAGATTTTTTTTTAAGAGAGCATTATGCATTCGGATATGTTGATGTGGGATACTAGAGGGAGCTGTTGAAGACATGGAAATCTATTAAGTCAAATGGTGGGGAAAAATAATTAATAGGCAATAATAGTAATTAATTAATAAAGCTCACTTTTTAAGGGAAGTTTTTAGTAAAGTGAATAATTTCTACATTATCTCACTGCTCCTCAACCAGTGATACAATGAATTTGCAGAAAGGAAGGCATGCTAATCTTAATAGTTACATAGTTTAAATGTTACACATTCTATGGATACCCTTGATTCAAAACTAACGTTTGTCAAATCACAAGATAAGCAGCACACAAGGAGGAAAGAGTTGATTCTGATGACCTGGGTAGTCAGAATAGAAGCTGACTGGAAAATGCATGTACTGGGGCCTTTTAGGCACAGGAAGCCACCCTCAGTTTGTTGAGAAGTGACTGTGGGAATATGAGTATGTGTATAAAGATCTGCTCTGACAGGACCAATGACAACAAGATAACACCTACATACAACTTGAGAGTGAGGATGGTGGACGAAACCCACGGTCAGTGCCTGTCACCAGCTCCTGGAGCACTGCTGTAGAGTTCTAGGGGCACTGGTCAGGGTACCCATGTGGCTTTTATTACTTATATTCACTGACTCACTCCAGACCCTAACCTCCTCTCATGAAAGGCGAGATGGGTGATCACATTCACCAGGAAACTCTTTGCTTCAAGAAAACAAAACTGTGGGCAATGAAAGCACCATTTACAGTAAGACTTGTCATTCCCATCCCATGCCCAGAGGACTGACAACTGCAACGCTTGGGCTTCATTTCATTAGAACTATTTACCCCAAGTCTATGGCAAGAAAGGCCTTTAAAACTAAACAGCAAATGCCTGAGTTTGTATTCCACTGCATGTACTGCTATCTCAACGACACACACTGGTTCAGACCTGGACTTATAAAGCGGGCCCTGTATCCAAAGAACACTTAAAAAGCCACAAGTGAGCCAGGCGGTGATGCCACACACCTTTAATCCCGGACTTGGGAAGCAGAGGCAGGTTTAGTTCGAGGCCAGCTTGGTCTACAAAGTAAGTTCCAGAACAACCAAAGCTGTTACAGTCCCTGTCTCGAAAAACCAAAAAACCAAACCAAACCAAACCAAACCAAAAAGCTACAAGTCAAGTGAAGGCAGAAAGGTGAACAGTCTTGGCCCAAAGAAAGGACAGAGAATTAGCCAGTAAACAGATATGCAAAGCAGAACGTGTAAGAACATGCGGCACCACTTCTAACCCTGCCTGAACTTGCCAACTAGGCCAGTAGCTATATAATGTGTTGTTATCTTACTGGTAAAGATGCCTTTTCGCCAATGGTATGTTCTCTTAAAGCAAACATACAAACAAAAGGCAAAACAAAATTTTAAAAAAATGTTTTATTACTCCCTGTAGACTATATTAGTAAGCCTTATCTCAAAACAAAATTCAACCCCCTCCCAAAAAAACACCTCAAAACATGAACACAATAAGCATTTTATGAAACTATGTGTGTGTGCATTTATGTATTTATAGTTGAAATGGCATCTTCCTATATAGCCCTGGAACTCAGTATATAGAGCAGGTCAGTCTCAAACTCAGAGACCTGCCTGCTTCTGCCTCCTGAATTAACGGAATTAATTCCTGATTAAAGGAATGAACCACCATGTCAAGTGAATTAAATAGATTATAATTTTTAAGCTTTTCACATTAAAAAAAAAAAACTTCTGTAAATCATCTGAAACAATCCAAATATCTTTCAGGGATAAATCAGTTAAATTAATTAGTCTATCAAGAGGAGGGGGACCCAGGCCTTCTCTCTCAGACTGTAGACAGGATTTAAAACTTTTTGTCAGAATAAAGGGTCAAGCATGGTGGTATACACTTATATGCTTTTGATCCCAGCACTTAGTAAGGGGTAAGGAGCTGGGGAAGGTAGATCTCTCTAAATTTGAGCCTGGTAATACAGTGAATTCCAGGGCAACCAGTATTACATAGAGAGACTGTTTTAAAAAAAAAAAAAAAGAACTGCAAAACAACAACAATAATAAAAACACACAAAGAACATCTATTTACACTGTGGCTTTTCACATATACTGAGTTGGATATACTCAGATGAGAACAGAAAACTGTGGGAACCGTTCTTTCCCAGCCAACCACTGTCTAACTAGGCACCAGTCTGCCACAGGCACAGATACTGCTTGGCCCTGGATTCTTTCACTGAACTTGATATTTGATGGGTTTTTTTTTCTACACTGTGTGCTCTTAAAGATCTTTTTTTTTTTAGTGTAAAATAACATTACACAGCCTGTAACTTTTATATTATTGATAGATCTTTTAATCTGTTTTTATATCTGAAATTTTATGTTATTGTTTTAAAAGGCTTCAAAAATTGACTACAAAAATTTTTGAGAGGGTCTTGCTATTGAGCGGTTCTAGCTGGCCTTGAACTCACAATTCTCTTGCCTCAGCATCTGAACTGCCTCTGGAATAAGAGCCAAGAAACCTTTCTCAACTCCATCTCCATCACTAACAGTTGAATATCGTGGTCAAGCCATTTCATATCTCCTGACCGAGAAGCCAGGCGTGCCTGCTGAAGTCGTATTGAGCATTCCTTGCAACATGAGATCAGATGCACGCCACCTGTGGCCTCTCATTATGCACACCAGTGGCCTGTAGTACGCGCTCAGATGCACAGTGAAAAACGATCATAAAGTACAATATGAGTCTACCACAAGGACGCCTTGGCATATAAGGGGACAGATACATTAGCCAAACTGCCATCAGAGACGAGCTGTCTCTCAGCCAGGCCCTTCCCAAAATAACACAAGAGATGCCAAGAGAGGAAGCGTTTGTCTTGTGATTAAAGACCATGTTCTCTATTTCTGATTCAAACCAGCTTTGCAGCCCTTGGTCAAGTCCCGTCCTCACCCAGGACTCAGCAGCCCCTCAGCCCCGACGGTCTGTATTTTACTGTGGCACATCGCTAAGGGAAGCACTTCCGTAGCGTATTAGAATAGCACTGAAAACCCTACTGTTCGTGCCATCATGTTTTGTTCATGGTCCAAGTATTTATAAGTTAAATAAACAGGTGCCTAAATAATTTAAGTGTATGTGTTTTTTTCCCCTTTTTTCCTTCAAGAACTGAGCAAGAAATTACAACTATATTTTCTTTAACATTTGCACACAATTTTAGGCTAAGAAATATGGCTACTTATTTGATTTCGTTTTTTAAACACTGAGAAGGTAACAAATTAATAATTCCAAACACAGTCAAATATAAAAAGAATGGCAATGCCCCTAGATATCCCACCTCAACATCCATCAGTTCCAACAATCAGTCCCAAAGTTTCACATCCAAACTATCTTTGCAGAAACTTATAAAATCAGTATTAATTATTTCTAAAGACTCAGTCAGGCACTGGCTACTGTCTCATGTACTCTATGGCTTTCAACTAAATGTGTAGTAACAGAGTAGTAGGCAAATAACAAATAAGGACTTGAACAACCCGAAGAATGGCAGTAACAGCAAAACCTGAGTGTCAGTTGTGGGACTGCCACTGAGAGAGTGGGCGGACAAAAGGTGAGCAGTGTGGGGAACGGAAGTCCAAAGGCAGGCCTGCACACCAGGGTGACAGTTTCATTTAGATTGCTAAGGATAAAGGTGGCAGATCAAGATACAAGGACAGCTGGCACTGTCCTACTTAGCACGAGAGAGTTCTGCAGGGAGAACAGGGCAACTTATCTGGGGAGGGGAGAATAGTTTTTATGAGGTGGAAAAACTTAAGACACAAATGAAGATTTCAGTAGAAATAATGATCTCAGTATCTTTCCAGTGATAACGATAATTAAACCAAAGAACTTTCACAACTTTTGAAACAATGCTTCGATTTTCAAATTCACAGATTATACACAACACATGATATAATAATTTACATCCGTGACTCTGTACACAGCAATCACATGTAAATTTCTAAGACCATCCCTCCGTTCTGTCATCCTATGAACAGCAAACTCTCTCCTAGCAGCAACATTTATGTAGCTCCGACTTCAATAAATAAGTGCTCTTCTAATGAAATCAACAGGAAATGTTTAGAAAATACATACTTAAAATATCCACATCTGGACCTTCTTGCTCCAAGTAACTTTATATAAAAATTTCTACTTCAACTTAGAGAAAATCAGATTCAAAAGTTTAAAATATGAGTGTTACCAAACATGAAGCAAAAGTGTTGTTTTGGGGCAACTAGTCTTTCTAATTTCTAAAATGCACTTCAGATTGCTTTAGGAAATTAATCTTAAACAATGCTCTCATTTTTCTCTTATTCAAAGTTTTACTTGATAATTACTTAGGAACAAAGAAAAAGAAAATATAAAGACTGCTGCAAGCTATTTACCACATGTGAAAAATGTTTGCTTTTGGTCAGTAGGTGTGTCCCTTTATTCTACAGAAAAGGCAAAGCCCTGGGCATGAGGGGAAAACAAACCTCATTTCACAACCACAAACTCACATCCCACAGCAGTGTGAGCTTCCTAACACTGTTTGGAGACGATTTTTTATCAGTAAAATCAATCCCACAAGAAAACATTGAGTTTTCAATGTTTTCCTCTTTTATTAAAATGTTCTCAAAGAGAGCAGCCATTTTCCCAACACACTGTTTGCTAGCAGCAAGGTTTCTCCTCTCTTCATTTAGAGTAATAATATACACAGGAGAGTTTGGGGGTAAGTTTACTACACTAACTATATTTTTAAAGGACCATTGTTCTATTTTTAAAGCTCTAACTTTCTTAATGTTGCATTAGGCCTGCCACACAAAGACAACTTTGGAAAAGACAGCCAACTTCTTCCATGTAACACTTCAGCTGGAGGCCGCGCCCCTCACACCCGCCCGCTCTAGAGCCCTGGCAGCACACCTGACCTCTTAGCTCCGGGTTTCTCTTTCTCACAGCACAATCTAGAGGATCCAGGAATAAAACAAATCTACTTTTGGTGTTGAGGAAACATGGTCATTCCTTAGCCAGAAAAGCAAATCGCTACACTGTGTGCTATGTGCACCCATATTATCAGAATTAATAACCATAAGACCCAAGAATCATCTTTTATAGGAATTTTTAAAGAAAATGCTTACAGTTTATAGAAGGGTGCCAAATATTTCTATAACTTTTATTTAAATGGCCAAATAAATGTAGGAAGTTTTGAGAGAGAGAAGGAGGGAGGAAAAGAATACAAAGAGGTCCAATTATGTAGCAAAAAGGCACATCATTTACTGCCACAGGAACAGGAGCACCTAAAATCAACACCGACATTGGTTTCAGTCCCCTTCCTTCAATTATCAACGGAGATAAGAAAACTTCCCTTAAAGCAAGGAAAGCCATCAACTGACCTCGAAGTGAGCGCAAAGGGACAGAGTACATTTTGAGATACTGAAGCATAAACGCACGCAGTCATAGCAAAACCCTGACTACTAAGCTTGTAAAACTTTAAAGGAGTTATTTTTACATAACACTGCAAGAGAAAAATCACCGAGTCTCACAGGTAACTTCTCTAGAGTATGTGTGGCTCCTGTACACAAGGCACTTGGCAGAATTCCTACCCAGAAAGAAAATCAATTGCAGCTTTCTTGTTGGGTGATGGTCAGCTTACCTGCAGAAAATCAAACGGACTCAACACTTTTTAATGTATCAGAAAAGTGTCCCTCTGAGCTTAAAACCAACCCAGGAATATATCTGGGTTCTTTCTGTCTTCACCTTGCCACACTCAGGTTAGCAGTTCTGAAACTGCTCCGTACGTTCCTTGTAAGGATAGGGTGTCTCTTTTCCCATCAGAGGTCCTCAGTCGAGGAAACCCAAATCTGTGGGGAGGCTTCTGGTAAGATATATATCTATACAAAGTCAAAAATGATTATTTTAACAAGGAAACTCAAGTTATGCTTTTAATTTATAAATGCCTTCTACTATATTTATTCTTTTGCCATTTTCTTTAAAAAGAAAAACAAACAGCCTCTAAAACTTCATCAGTAAAAGTTTAAATCTGAAGCAAAACACAGTTTCCAAAATGCTACTTTAATCTGTTCCTGTTTCTTTAAAATACCTGAAAATTAATGACACTCCTTTAGTGCCATTCAAATAAATAAACAGTATAGGTATATTAAACATGACAAGCTTACAGCTTAAAAAATTCATTAAGAGCTTGGCAATAATATTTTCAGTGAATTTTACTATTACCTATCGATCCTAATGCACTTGACTTATCTGTGGAGATAAAACTTATCTTGACCTTGCTGAATACAAATAGCTTAGACTGAAACCTGCGATAGCCTCTGTGGGAGAAAAGGCAGCGACAACCATTACAAGACAATATAAGGAAGTCACAGTACTCAATACAAAGGCTCCAACAAAATGAAAATTTGCTTTATTCCCTCTTTGGTAATAATGAACGAGAAAGCAACAGTTTTATAACTACAGATAAACAGCATACAGTTATTTTTTTCCTAATCCACCTAATGTATTTTAACCAAGGAACCAGCAGAGCCTCTGTCTTAAGATCATGAAACACAAAGGAGCAGGGGACCAACACGATGGAGGAAGAAACTAGAATGCCTTCCTTTGGGGGCAGCGATAATATCAGAGACACTTAGGGACAAACAGCAGAATCCTTTCTTAACATACACTTAAATTTTCAGATTTCAATTGAATTACATTAAAATATTCTAAAATTACACCTACAGTGACTAATGCTGAAAGGTATTTCCAAGTGTTTTTCTTAAGTTACACGACAGCGTCCTTAAACAGTTTCGCTGCTCTCTCAAATGGTAGCATCGCATTTTTATTATCAAAGAAAACAGCCAAATAAAAGTGGAATGTCCTATGCTGCTTCCCGAGTCCGCAAGGCACAGAGTGGGCTAATGCCAGCCAACTTTCACTTCTAAGAACCTGTCTCCAGATACACAGTTCCCTTCGTCCCCAGCCTTCTGGCCTTTTAACTAAAGTGCTTCATAAAGTTAAATGAAACTCTCAAGAAAATGTTGATTCCTTCATTCTACATGGCTACCAATAAAAAGATTAGCATTAAGATTTCTGATTCTCAGCTAATTTTCTTTTATAAATTTTAAACCATAAATGAAATAATTTCAAAACATCAATTAGACATAAAATTTCAGTTTCAAAAATGAGACAGAACAGACTTTATAATGTGGCCTTGAAATAAGTCTTCTTTGGTTTTTAAACTACTTGTGGAGGTTTGGGGATTTATGGGTAAACATAATGCTATGAAGTATGCCCCGAAAACTTAAAATTCAGGCCGGGATTCTCTCTAATCTCACTGCCCTCCAGCAGCCTGACAGTGGCCAAGCAATGAACGCACATTTCAAGTCACTCCAGATGACCTTTATTTGCTTTAAGCAAGAAAGGTAGCTTTACCCATGTTTCCACATCACTGATTAGTAGTTTGATAACTGCATCAAAGGTGCATGAGTTTTAAGGACCACGAAAGGGAAATTATTAGCAAATTTGCTAAGTTGATCAGCAGTTTTCATAGGCAGCGCTCTAACACAGAATTGGCTGTCCTCTATTACTGTGCAGGGCACCTGAACACTAATATTATGACTGTGGCACATTAACTCCACTATTTCTAAAGCTGGAACCAAGAATTTTAAACGTTCCCTGCTGAATAATTAGCTCACAGATCCTAAATGAAACCTACTGTAAATTTTATACATTTCCATCTCCGGTATAGCTTAGTGAAGATAAACAGCAACACAACTTTCTATATTTTAATAGGAGACAGTTTAGGCGCTGACTATAGATGAACACAAACTTAAAAAAATAATACCATCCACAAACAAACATCCACAAAGAATAAGGCTCAACTGCTAATTATACAGCGAACTGATTTTAATTACACAGAGAATATTGCTTTTAAAAACACTGCAAATTGCAAAGGCAGACAAGGAGTGAGGGAATCAATACATTTCTGTGATGTTACAACAGTGCCCTCTACTGGCAGTTATAGACTTCTGCAGATAAAAATACGCCATTTGTATTGGGGGGGCAGGAAAAACAAACTTTAATTATAGAAATCATGCTGCCTTTCTTTAATTTAAATGATGAAATCCAACTTGTGTCACTTTAAACCTAAATCAATATTTAACTTAACATATGAAAGACATTCTGATGAAATGTGGAGTTTTAAAACTGAATTCAAAAAATGTTTAAGTGATGAACAAATATTAGAAATTCTTGGATAATTCAACATTTCTTTGTCAAAGATTTGGACAGCAAAAGAAACTAAGATCCCCAATTAAGTGTATGAATTATATTTCTTAGCATGCCATAAAAATGATCACCGGCCTTATCAACAACAGGTCTTCATGTATGTGGATGCTAAACAGCAAGTTATTTAAAGCCAATTTAGATGTAGAAACAATATGCGGCTTTACTTATCTCTTATAAGTAGCAGTATCTTTTTAATGCAATGAATAGTTCCCCAAGAACACCCTTATTTTCAGCCATACTTGGTGATGTATCCATACCACACATCCATCAGTAAGACAAAGCAACCGCGGAGTTTCTTAGCTAGAACAAAAACTCCACGTGTTAGTAAGAAACCACAGTAAGAGCCTCTAAGCAACATGAATCCAAAGCTTTGAATCTTACACTGTAAGACAGGGCATTAAAAACTGTTTAGGAACGAGCATATTAAAAACAAATGATCTCAAATTATTGCTAGTTCACTCTTAGCTGACTAGGATACAAAGACTTTCTGTTGCCTTTACTTACCTAGAAATAAACAGGTTAATTCTACTGGAGGGGCCTAAAAGCTCAAGCTGCAGAAATTTTATCATAAAGTCAGTCCAAGATGAAGCTGATTTCCCTAGAATTCATTCTCTCAAGAACAAAGTGGCCACAGTAGGAAGCGATCAGTCTTAGGGCAATGGGCTGTCGAGACAGTGGAGACTTTGAAAAGGGAGAGAAGGAAGCAAACAGAAGTGTGTCAAGTCCAGCAGCTCACAGACCGTGAGGGGCTGAAAGCTTTCATGAGCTGGATTTAAGAGTTACAACCTCGCCAGGCGGTGGTGGCACACACCTTTAATCCCAGCAATTGGGAGGCAGAGACAGGCGGATCTCTGTGAGTTCAAGGCCAACCTGGTCTACAAGAGCTAGTTCCAGGATAGGCTCCAAAACTATAGAGAAACCCTGCAAAAAAAAAAAGGAAAAAAAAAAAGAGTTACCACCTCAAAAACACGTCTTCATTTCGTATTAATGGTGAAATTTTCAATTTTATAAGGGAAATCAGGAGAAAAATGAAACTTTCATCTAATCTTTTATTTCATAATGAACTCCTAAAAGCACCCTTCATTAGGCAGTAGTACTTATGTAAAGAAATCAGAAAGCATTGTCAGTGGAAGGAAAAACAGAAGAAACAAAGAATAAATTTTGAAAGTACAAAATAACTGTCATAGAGTTAAAAATGAACAGAATATACCCATATGGGTATACCCACATTTCAGATTTCAGAATTTCAGATTCAGATTTCAGTAATTAAATTTTTACAAGGATATACTTTCCCCAAAATAGTCAAAACTTGCAAATGAATGGATTACAAAAGGCAAGGAGCAAAGTGATCATGGGTTCAGAATTCTACTGTTTCCTCTCCAGAGAAATAATTCATGGCTATGTTTCTCTTCCACAAGCTGTCAGTCTGTGTGTGTGTGTGTGTGTGTGTGTGTGTGTGTGTGTGTGTGTGTGTGTGTGTGTGTGAGAGAAAGAGTGCAAGCCAGGTGTGTTCACATGTGTGTGTATACGTTCACTATTATTTGGATAATATTCCAAGCCACTTTTTATAATTCCTAATTATCTACCATTTTTAAGGTATGAACACCTAAAATCTCCAAACTTAAACATGCAAAAAGTGAGATTTAAAAATCTACAAAGAGGGCCTGGTGGGCTGCTCAGGGGCCAAGAGTACTTGGAGCTCTTGGAAAGGCTCCAGGCTCGCTTTCCGGCACCCAATTGTAGTTCCCAACCATCTCTAACTTAAGTTCAGGGGTTCTGACATCCTCTTCCGACCTCTGTGGCACCAGGCACATACATGGTACACATACATGCATGCAGGCAAAGCACTCATGCACATAAAATAAATACATCTAATCTATAAAAGTTAACAAAACAAATATTTTGGAAATGAAGACTGAACTAGAAAGTAACACAGCAGCACATAAATTAATGTTCAATACATGTCTAAAACTCACAAAGAGGTTAAGAGAATTCATATGAAACGGCAAATAGTGAAGAAAAGCAAAGAAGGTTCAGCGTAGTAGAGAGCAGGAGCCCAAAAAAGCCAAACAAAGAGCAGTCAATCGGACGCAATATTCCAGGCAGATTTCCTCAAGATTCTGAACTAATTATTCATAAAGAGCACTGTGCCACCAAATGCAGCTCAGAACAGCTGCTATCAAGAACTGATGAACTCCTTAGACTTTCAGAACGGGGAAAACAAACATGTTACATACAAGGAAAAAAGGCCTGGAAACAAGGTTCAAACCAGTGGCCATTGGTGTCCAGACTAGGGTCCTGAATACAAGTCTGAAAACTTGTGGGTTGGAGTCCAGTTTCTACGAACCATAAAGCTGCAAATCAGAGAATATAATTTAGTTCTTGGCTAATAGATGAGAACTCTGGATAAAACACTAACGACAGTTATTTGAAGGTTCTAAAAAGCAAGGACAAGCAAGCAGACTTGAAAGACAATTACACTTGGGAAAGGGGCAAACACTGGGAAGTGTCGCGTTTTGGGGGTCTTCTGCCTGTACTTTGTGAAATCACTGGGACAGAAATGGAAACCTACAATGCTGCTGTCTTCTGGAATCAAAGGATGGCGCATGTGATTAACAAATTTTATAAAGGAGATGGATAGGGGGGTAGGAGATCAACTGGGGACTGGGGACTAGAAGTACTGGTTTCTACTTTTAAACTCTGACTAACTTTCAAATTATGTAAGCACAGGACAGGCTCCATGGGTCAGGCAATGACAATGACAGCAACACTTAAGGTGCACCCTGTGCCCAGATTTTTACAGCAACTTTATCATAATGAGATAGTTTAGCAACTAGGAATGCTCTTCAGTGGGCAAACATAACCTGTGATAGATGGGGCAATGGAATACTATTCAGTGCTAAAACATAATCTGTGATAGATGGGGCAATGGAATACTATTCAGTGGGCAAACATAACCTGTGATAGATGGGGCAATGGAATACTATTCAGTGGGCAAACATAACCTGTGATAGATGGGGCAATGGAATACTATTCAGTGGGCAAACATAACCTGTGATAGATGGGGCAATGGAATACTATTCAGTGCTAAAAGGAAGTGGGCGAGCATGGGAAGTCGTGATGGAGATTGTGGAAAGATCAGTGGTTGCTAGGGATTAGGGAAGAGGGTTACCAGTGGCAAGGCAGGGAAGCAGGTTTTCACGCTGTATGACACTATTATGGTGTTCTGATGTTTGGTCAAAATGGAAAACGGGAAGAGCAACAGTGAATCTTAAGTAAGCAACATAGTTGGAGTAATAGCAACATGGCTGTCCCAGCTCCTTAGGTTACTGACCTCATTTAAGGTGTTGGCGTGGTAGAGTGTGTTTGTGGATGCAGTGGGGATGCCAAAATTTTTCTGCACAATTTTGCTCTGAACTGAAAATGGCTTTTAGGTCAAGCACATAATTAAATAAAACCAAGGTCATGTAAAATAGCATTAAATATAAAATATTTATGGGTAAGTGGATAAATTATGTACAAGAGGCACACTAAAAACTACTGCACAATGCTGAGAAAAATCAAACAAGATAAGAAAGTGAGAGATAAATCATGCTCATTAATTGGAAGACTCAACATCGTCAGGATAAAAATTTCCTCCAAATTGACCTAGAGATTTCATACAGTCCCAATAAATTGCCTGCCGTCTTTCCTACAGAGGTCAGCAGGCTGATTCAGTCTCATGAGGGAAGGCAAAGGCCTCATGGCAAGAGTTCTGAAGGGTCTAAAATGCTAGCTTACTTCAAGCTTAGAAGTTGGTCTGGCGCAGTTCTCTGCATTTTCATAGACAATATCTGATCCCAAGATCAGAGATTAAAAAGTTCATCTCTCTCAGCCTTCCCATTCCTAGGTATTTATCTGAGATAAATTAAAACATAAATGCTCACAGCAACTTTATCTGAAACAGTGTAAAACAAGAAACAACCCAAATGTCCATTAACAGGTGAACAGGGAAATAAACTGTAGTGTACATACATAAATTGCTACTCCACAATACAGATCAGAGTATAGAAATCTGCAACAACATGAATGAATCTCAAAATAATTATGTGAGTGAAAAAAATGATAAGCTACCATAAAGGAAAACATGGCAGCAATGACCTGGGGACAGAGCTGGAAAGAAGGAAGGGGAGACTTTCCTCACTTTGTCTATGACAATAGTTTCAGAAGTATTTACACATCCAAAACTTAGACTTTAAACACATGGGATTTACTGTGTACCAGGTATATGTCAATCAAGTCTAAAAGAATGCATAGAACCATGTTAACAAGTCTAACCCTAATCTCAATACCCAGGAAATAGAGGTAGGCAAATCTTTGAGTTCAAGACAAGCCAGGGATACATAGGGAGAGCCTATCTCAAATAAAACAAAACAAGAAGTCTAACCCTGGGGCTGCTCTGATGACTCAGTAGTTAAAAGTGTGTATTGCTCATACAGAGGACCTGAATATGGTTCCAGAACTCACATCATGTAGCTCACAACCGCTTGTGACTCCAGCTCCAGGGGATCTGATGTCTTTGGCCTTCACAGGCACCCGTACTCCTGTGCACATATGCCAACATAGACACATACACATAATAAAAATATAAATAATAAAAGATGAAGTCTAACATATGTTTAATTGAGGTCTCAGAAAGAGATGACAGAATAGAGCAGAAAAAGTATATGTCTCCCGAGCATAAAGGGAGGAAACCGCAGACAAATTGCTCAACTCCAAATATGAAGTCTCGAAAGTAATGGCAACAACAACAAAAATTCTACAAATTACAACACTTGGACCCATGAAACAGCAATGCAAACAACATCTGGTTTCTTATAGAAATAGTGGACATTAACAGGCAGTATTATGGTGTCTGTGAAGCAGTAAAAGAAAAGAAGAGCCCGCCAATACAGACATCTATATTCATCGTAGCTGTTTTAAAGCCAAGACTGTTTTGATAAGTGGATGATCCTAGATCTAAGCCAGGGAACACACAAGATTAGCCTACAGCATCCTGACATAGTTAGCAAGAAGCCTATGTTGATTGTGTCCGGAACTAAAAAAACAAATGTGACAAGGCTCCTGCTGCTGAAGGGCAGGGCAGATGAGTTCCAATAAAGATAAGAACTGAGGGGCTGGAGAGATGGCTCAGAGGTTAAGAGCATTGCCTGCTCTTCCAAAGGTCCTGAGTACAATTCCCAGCAACCACATGGTGGCTCACAACCATCTTTAATGGGGTCTGGTGCCCTCTTCTGGCCTGCGGCATACACATGGACAGAATATTGTATACATAATAAATAAATAAATATATTTAAAAAAAATAAATAACTGAAATGCTTGATACCCATTAAGGAGGTTTAAACCAACTAGTTCATAATTCACAAAACTTTAATTATTCTGCTAACCTCAAAACTGAGCAAATGAATGAGACACACATTTATCTGAATTTTTAACAACTATATAAATGAAAATGTCATTATAAAAGCTTTCAACTGAAAGTGAAGAGTTACTTTTGGAGGGAGGCAGTGGTTATGATTCAGGGGCAGCAAAAAATCTGCAGAAGAACTTTGACCTTAGTCCTAAACCTCTAAGGCCATTTTCAAAACAGGTGTGGGAACCCTGCGCATTTAAAATTCTGAATCTGCCAGGTGTAGTGGCCCATGCCTTTAATTACAGCAGAGGCAAAAGCAGGAGGGTCAACATGAGTTTGAGGCCAGTTTGGTTTACACAGAGAGCTCCAGGACAGCCAGGGGAACATAGAGAGATCCTGTCTCAAAAAATAAACAAACAAACAAACACTGAACATGGCATTGTCTTATCTGGGTTATAGAAACTGGGTCTCTAACCAAAAGAAAAAAATCCTTTCTAAAAGATAAAGTCTAGAGATTTATATGGCTTCCACATGTCTGCTACTGTAAACAATTTTAAACAGTTCTAAAGTAGAACTGCTTGAAGAAATCTCACTAAACAATATAGAATTTTAAACCAGAGCTTAATAAATATGCAGAGTTCAAAGAATTACAGAACTGAGGATGGACAGCAACCTCAGCTCACACCCCTGAGTCTGTTATGGAGGGCACCCTCTTTTGCTCCTCAACTCTTTGAATGTTCCTATTGATGTTGCTATTACATAACTCTTACTAAAGATTAATCAAGTAGTGAAGAAGCTTTTTCAGTTCACAGTGCCCTTACTGTCTCAGGCCACAAAAATGATTCTACTGGTTAAGTAGTTTAAACTAAAAATTTTTAATTCATATAATAATGACTTAGTTAACTGTTTAAACAAACTATGCACAAATATTTAAAACTTTGCTAAATTGGATCTGGACAGAGCTACCCCTATTTCCTGCTTTTCATTAGATTTAATGAACTGCTTACGTTTTAATCATAGCAATGACTAGAAATCTAGTTTTGAAAAGATACGACATCATCAGAAATTAGGTGTGACCTAATGCTAAACCTGTAAAGCATGGTGAGTGAGCCCCACACAAGTGTCTGGAAGATATTAAGCTGTGCTTTCCATTGAGTTTAAAATTCTTAGGGTAGGGCAACCTTGCACATTCACTGTGCCATCTACATCATCAGCACAGAATGGGAAATCCTAAGACCAGACCACTGTATTCCTGGTCCTGCATTATCAGTTACTTTCACAAACATTTTGAAGGTAATAAACTATTTTTCTTAAAACAATATTTTATTGCATCATAGACCAAATAAGCTTTTAAGAAAATGTCAGAGTAAATTTCGGTCTATATAGTGGCCATTAGTAGCCACATTTAGTATTCAATGGATTAGAAGGCATAAAACAGGAAGAATGCTAGGGATTGGCGAGATGCTCAAAGGTTAAAAGCACTTGCTACTCTTACAGAAGACCTGAGTTTGGTTCCCAGAACTGATCATGGTGGCTCATAACCATTCTTAACTCCAGTTCCAGGGGATGTGACAACCTCTTCTGATATGGGATTTTTCTCTGTATGCTGTGAATACCATTGGTTAATAAAGAATACAGGCAGGGCTGTATTTGCCCTAGCAATGCCACCACTTAGGTTTTTAAGAAGCACGTAGCATTTTTAAGAAGCAGTCCTGGCTGGCATAACTGGATATCAACATGTAGAAAAATGAAAAGAGACTCCTATCTATCACCATGTACAAAACTCAAATCCAAATGGATCAAAGACCTCAATATAATGCCAGCCACACTGAACCTTACAGAAGAGAAAGTGGGAAGTACACTTGAACGCACTGGCACAGGGAACCACTTCCTAAATAGAACCCCAGCAGCACAGACACTGAGAGAAACAATTAATAAATGGGACCTCCTGAAACTGAAAAGCTTCTGTAAAGCAAAGGACACAGTCAACAAGATAAAATGACGGCCTACAGAATGGGAAAAGATCTTCACTAACCCCACATCAGACAGAGGTCTGATCTCCAAAATATACAAGGAACTCAAGAAATTGAACAACAAAAGAACACATAATCCAATAAAAAAAATGGACCTAAACAGAGAACTCTCAACAGAGGAATCTAAAATGGCTGAAAGACATTTAAGGAAATGGTCAACATCCTTAGTCATCAGAGAAATGCAAATCAAAACAACTCTGAGAATTCCATCTTACACCTGTAAGAATGGCCAAGATCAAAAACACTGATGACAACTTATGCAGGAAAGGTTGTGTGAAAAGGGAACACTTCTGCATTGCTGGTGGGAATGCAAGCTGGTACAACCCCTTTGGATATCACTGTGGCGATTTCTCAGAAAATTAGGAAACAACCTTCCTCAAGACCCAGCAATACCACTTTTGGGTATATATCCAAAGGATGCTCAATCGTGCCACAAGGACATGTGCTCAACTATGTTCATAGCAG
>PVIU01022535.1:0-29171 GCA_004026605.1 Ondatra zibethicus
TGCCTTGAGGAGATGCCATGACCAAGGCAACCTATAAAAGACAGCATTTAACTGGAGGCTTTCTTACAATTCCAGAGGGTGAATCTATGACCATTAAGAAGCATGGCATCAAGTGTGTGACACTGGAGTAGTAATTAAGAGCTTACATCTGATTTAGAAGCAGAAAACAGAGAGAGAGAGAGAGAGAGAGAGAGAGAGAGAGAGAGAGAGAGAGAAAGAGAGACAGAGAGACAGAAAGAGACAGAGATCTTGGCCCTGGAGTAGACTTTGGAAACCCCAAATTCGACTGTAGTGACACAGCTCCTCAAATAAGATCACATTTCCAATCCTCCCACAAAGAGTTTCACCCACTAGAGACCCAGCGTGCAAACACGCAAGCCTGTGGGGTCATTCGCATGCCGACCGCCCACAACTGCTACTGACAGTATGAGCTGCCTTATCTACTAAGGGTTTTCTTCAACTTTGGATGACGTTAATCCAAATTATTTCCTAGTCTTCCTCAATTTAGCTTTAAAATAAACAATTTAATTGTGCCCATGAATCTATAATTGTCCTTTTAACTGTGTCGTTTTGTTACTCACTATACTCAAAGGACCTTGCGTAGGTGGGCACATTCCAGGTGAACTCTATAGGTTTTCCATGAATTTTATGTACATATTCAAATATTAGAAACAGGTCCTACTGAGGTCAATTTATGTATATAGGTGGTATATCTAGTATTGACTCTTGGTCTCTGTTCTATGTTCTCTTCCTTAATGTGGCATTTGATATTTTCCCTAATTAAAATCTTCAATTTTATTATAGAAGTTTTAATATTTTTACTCCTTAAAGGAGAGAGTTGAGTCTTTTCTTAGTTCTCCTCTCAGCAAATTAGCGTAATTTATGCTCTAAGTAAGTTAGTTGAACTTTTCCAATGCCAAAATCTTGGAAAGAAAAGCCTTAGTCAACTCATAGGAAGTCCTGCCTTTCATTAAAAAAAAAAATGGTTACCACTGTATTTCATCAAAAACATAACAACAGAGATCAATAGTAAGAGATCTGCTACCATCATTGAGACTAAGCTATCTAGAAACTTCTTTATATTTAAGGAACTCAGTATTTCCTACGTCAGTGTAACGTTTAAAGGACCTTGAGCATACACCATTAGAAATGGCAATTACTAGATGTTATTATTTTGGGGATCTTGACTTTTTCCACATTATAAATATACCTCAGATGTAACAGAAATTAAAACTTTGGGGGAAAAAAGTTCAGGTACCCTTTCCACTATTGCTAGGAGTCTTTGCTGAGGTCATCCTTGTGGATTCCTGGGAGTTTCTCTGGCACTAGGTTTATCCCTAACCCCACAATGGCCCAGCTCTATCAAGATATCTCTTTCATTACTCTTCCCTCCTTCATGACTCCACTTAACCATTCTGATGCTTCATGTTCCCATCCTTCCATTTTTCTCTGCTAATCTCCACCTCCACCACCAGTTTACCCAGGACATCTCATCAGTTTCCTCTTCCCAGGGAGATCCATGCGTCCCTCTCAGAGACCTCCTTGCTACCTAGCTTCTCTGGGGCTGAGGACTGTAGTCTGCTTATCCTTTGTTTTACAACTAATATCCACTTATGAGTGCCTACATACCATGTTTGTCTTTCTGAGTCTGGGTTACCTCACTCAGGATGATTTTCTCTAGTTTCATCCGTTTGCCTGCAAATTTCATGATGTCACTGTTTTTTTTTTCTGGCTGAGTAATACTCCATTGTATAGATATATAATCCACAAGGATGGCCCCAGCTAAGATACCGCACAATGGTGGAGAGGGTGCCGGGTCTGGCTTTCCCCATAATCAGATTGGCAACTACCCTGATTGTCATCATGGAGCCCTTGTACAGTACCTGACTGAAGTGGATGTAGACGTCCACAGTCAAGCACTGGGCTCAACTTTGGAATCCACTTGAAGAGAGGGTGGAGTGATTATATGAGCAAGGAGGGATCAAGATCATGATGGGAAACCCATAGAGACAGCTGACCTGAGCTTTCGGGACATCACGGGCTCTGGATGGACAGCCGACACGGGACTGACCTAGACCCACTGCATCTGGGGAATAGTTATGTAGCTTTGCTTTTGTGGGGCCCGTAGCAGTGGGACCAGGACCTGTCCCACTCTTTATGATGCATGAAAGGCTCTTTAGAACCTATTCCCCATGGTGGGATGCCTTGTTCAGCCTTGATGCAGGGGTCAGGAGCTTGGTCCTGCCTCAACTTGATATGTCATGCTTTGTTGATTCTCAGGCCTAACCCCATCTGAATGGAGACAGGAGTGGATGGTGAAGTAGAAGAGAGGCGGGTGGGGGAAGGAACAGGAGGAGAGGAGGGAGGGGAAACTATGGTTGGTATGTAAAAATAGTTAAAAATGATGAATTAAAAAATAACTTGGATAAAGTAAAAGCTTATCAGAATATGCTTTGCAAACATTTAGTTCATTAACTGTTTCAATGGTCTCCTTCCTTTTGTGTTGATCAAGATGGGTAGATTAATCGCCTGGTCAGTGGGCCATACCTCCAGAAGACTGATCCACCATAAACAATGCTAAGGAGATAGGAGGAATAATTATCCTTTTAATGATAATTAAGGATAAATAAGGAAAAGTATGTACTTTTCCTTCCCAGAATTCCAGGCCCCCTAAGGTGGCTCCTGTAAGTCTCTATAAGGTTCTGTTGGAACTACCAATTTTTCTGAGAAAGTTGGACCCAGAACAATATATCTTTTCATTTATCTTCTTCTGTTTCTTTCTTTTAGGTGCCAGCCAGAGCCTAAGTCTGGCACCCTGGGCTTCTTGATCCTCTTCCACATCTTTGTCATGAAGTTGCTTGCCCATTGTGTGGCTGACCTCCATGCCTAACTTAACCTGCATAGCTTACTGTCTGTCTCCCTCTTAAGTTCCTGTCTAGGAATGTATAATAAACTTATCTCTAAAAGTGAAAAACTATCTCGATAGTGTTAAATGCTGGTATTCAAGAGGAAATTCATGGGTACAACTTACCACAGAAAGCAAAATTCTTAGAAAAGGGGACCTAAATCCTCTTGATCCTTTATACTCATTTCAACTCTGCATTAGAATATTACAGAAAATCCTCCCCACAGTACATTGAATTAGTAAGCAAATAATTTTACCTCAAGGAATTATTTTTCCTACCCTTATGTGATTCTGTTCTGAAAATTGTTTGATAATTACAGCAACAAGTGATATTTTTAACCATGTGTACAATTCTATTAAAATTTTATGACTTAGTCGTATTGAATAAATTTCTGAGAGTAAAGTTACATAAAAGCAAAAGACTATTCTTGGCTAGTAGAATACTAGAGAAAATTCTTACATAAGTGCTTGTATTGTTTTTATGTATAACATCATGCATTCCAAACATTTGTTTAACACTATGTTCATAATGCCATTTTTATATTGTCCTGATTTATAGAAATGAAAAAATATAAATTGAGTTTCATTCACACACTAACGAAAGTCATGCCACACAATAAAAAGTCAAATCTGATATTCTCCAGCACTTTCTTCAAGAGGGATACTCGTGTTAAGATTCTAACAAAAGGTTTAAGCTAAAGCAGTCATGTCCTACAAAGAGACAGCAGTCTATCTACAGACTCCTGGAGTAACTTAAACGTGAATGCTTGCATTTTTCCTGCTTCAGGAATCTTTTTCTATGATCCAACTAGTGTTGGACAATATGTATGCTTCATTACCTGACTCACATTAACCCAAGCTAATGAGAAAAATGCCCCCCAAACAGATGGCTGATATGGTAATTTACAAATTTACAATGAGACTATAACTAATGGGAAGAAAAAAAACTCACCAGCAGATTACCATGGGCATCAAAATGATACTTTGAAAGTATGGAAAATAGTTATTACCATCACTGTGTCAAGTGTTATTATGCTGTTACAATAGTGTTCCCATTTATATAAAATTAAGCTATCTATATTCAGTAACCTCCAAGAAAGAGCTTTAGGAAAATACACCATGCTTTTTATTACATATCAGAACAAATCATGGGTATGCAGTGTTTATAAATAAATATATTTTTGTGATTGGTAGGGACATCTAAATTTCATTATGCAAAACTTCCCCACATATTATGGGACACTTAGCATAGCTAGCCCTTACTATAGAATACAATGATACTACCCAATCATTCCAATACACAAAAGAATCCTATGTGTTTTCTTTTAGAAGGAAAGATTTTCCTCTCTTAATTGACTTCACTGATTGGTCATAGGTGAAATGGATCAAGAAATTAAAAAATGCCTTTCTAAAACTCCCTCCCCTCTGCATAGCAAGAATACATTTTTCTTAGCATCTTTCTAGGATTATTTAGTGAAACACTTCTTTTTTTAGGGAGTCTCTGAGTGGTCAATACCATAGATATAAGATACCCAGAGACATCTCATAGGAATCTAACTGGGAACCAGAATGGAGCTCGTATAGAATAAGGAGCCCTAAGTGTCTTGTTTGCATAGCACATGAGATATAGTATACATTTTTAATTGTCAGAATTTTCCCAAGGATTCTAATGCTACAAAGAGCTTCATACCTGCCTTCCTTTTGTTTCAAAGCATGGGTTTCTCCTGATGGGAGAGTGGTCCTTCTTTCCTGAGACTGTGCTATGGGGTGGAGGGGTGGGGCTATGCACTGGAACTGTAGGATCCTAAACTATTGATGCTCACCTGTGCTTTCTCCTACACTGTTCTATGGTCCCTGCCTACTTCTGACCACATATCACAGTATCCTTAGCTGTTCCCTAATTTTAGACTCATCTATTTTTAGGATGATTTTCCATAGCTCTGTCTTGATCTGTCTTTGTTATTTAATGGTACAGTAGCAGTCTTACTTAGATTTCTTTGGAAATCTGAAGTGTGCTTCTGTGTTCCCATTCATGTAACTTCTGTGGCTATGGGTAGGTAAATCCAGAGAGAGATCTGCAACAAAACTAAGAGATCAAAAGAAACCTTGACTTTCATTTTGTAGCATGCTCTTTTCATATTTTCAGTAATTGGTAAGAAGAACAACTAACAATGAGATGTTTCCTATCAGTCCCAAGTGGTGTATTTCAAATGCAGAAAGGAACATTTTTGAGTGAAGTACAACTGAAGCAGAAGCACCTTCTGAACTTGCTCTGCCTCTTCATGGAAGCCAATTCCATGGTGACTGCTTTTTCCAAATATAAGGTTAAACTGAGGCAAAACATCTTTTTCTTTAAAAAATGCAATTATTAACTGTCTGGATTGGAATGACTCTTTCCCTCCCCTTACGCTCCCACTTTTGAAACTAATTGCCTATTTATTTCCTTTTTAGATTGCCACATCAGCTCTTTGATAATTATTCTTAACTTTAGTTTTTAAATAGTAACAAAATTATGTATTAAGTATAAAAGATGAATGTTTATTGATTGCAGATATCAGGCAATAAGGAGCTAAGTAAGCACTGCAGGTGTGAGGTGAAACTCTCGAGACTGGATGCCACTCTTTGTGGACCCCTTCTCTTTCCATACCTCAAGGAAAAGGACTTGAGAAACTGGTCTACTTGAGCAACTTTAGTTTCTAAGAGTTTATTGTTCATGTATGTAAAAAGTACTTGCCCTTCTAATTCTCTTTTATCTAAGAGAATGAGTAGATCCACGCCCTCATCTTGGCATCTGTGTAGTCCTTTCTTTCAGCATAAGGCATAAACTATTCCGCAGAACAAGAAAGCTTACTTTGCACATCTCTAGGTTTCCCTGCTCCATAGACCTCACTTGAGACATTTATTTAATAAACACTGAAATCTATTTAGGACCTACATCTCCTTTGCTTACTTCAGCCTCTCCTACCTGAATACTCCACTATGTTATGGGTGCAGCTATCGACAAAATGGCTATTGTCCTTTCATGGAGTTCCCATAGATTATTTCACTGATAGCCCTGAAGAGAGGAGGGGAGGAAAGGACAAAATTCAGCAAGAAGGCAGCATTAATTGGCAAAACAGGAACAAAAAATCCTAGATCCGAGGCAATGATCATAATGATGTGCCCCCAGTTCACTATCATGATGTATTAAACTTGTTAATTTTAACAATTTTAAAATTAAATTTTAAAAAGATAATTAATACCAGTCTACTGTCTGTTCCAGATTGAGTAACTTGTATGTGTCTTTCCAAGTAGTATCAACACATCTTCCAGATTTGCCTGGTAGGTATTATTAGTAAAGTTTATACTTGGTTTAAAAGCTGGTGTAGAAGAACAAAGTCTAAATATTTCATCACAATCGAAATTGAGATAGACTGCACTTTCCTGAGAATTTTAGTTGGCTACATGAGACACTAGCTGGGCTTACGGTGTGCTGAAGGTGTTGGGAAAACAAAACAGTCTTGATGGTTAGCCCAGCCATTGGTGTACAGCACCCATAAGGAGTAGTCTCCAAGAAACCCAGTGCTGCCCTCAGAACCAGAGTTAGGAAAGTTATGGAAAGATAAAAAGACTGGCATTCATCCTCAAAATCATGCAATCATACTTTCTGACTTACAAGGCAAGAGACTAAATGGGTACTCTCTTAGGTCCTCAAGCTTGTAGTACAACAGGTTAGATGCAGTACTAAGGAGAAATAAGAGTAAAATGAACTTGTCCTGAAAAAGTCTGGCTCAGAGCTTCACAAACACAGCCAAGAGACAGCCTGGCGCAGACAGCACACAACTCTGGGCTTGAAACCAAGTGATGTGTGTGCTAATCTTCACACACTCGTTAGTGACTGCTGTCACTTAGCCTCTCTGAACTTGTCTTCTTATTTGTAGGATTATAGCAACAATGCCCCTCTCAAGTACAAATAAAAATAGACTGATATTTTAGCTTTTCTTTTTGCACATGTATGTGTGTATGTGTGTTTGTGTGTTTGCATGTGTGTGGACATGTGTGTGCAAGAAAGCAAATATATGTGAAGGGCCATGGTTGATGTCAGGAGTCCTCAATTGTTCTCTACCTAATTCATTGTGGCAGGGTTTCTTGACTGAGCCTCGAGTTCATTGATACAACTAGTCTAGCTAGTGAGTTTTCTCTGGCACTACCTTTTGGGAACTGGAATTACAAATGGGTCAACACCAGGCATTTGCTTGGGCTCTGAAGTCTGAACTACAGTGCCATTACTTGCATAGCAAGCACGTTATCTACTGAACCAATTCCCTATCCTCATAGCCTTTTTGAATGAATCAAGTTGCAATGAATTATGAGTATCAATGAATAAAAAAGTTCATCACTCAAATATCTAACATGGTATTTTATAAAAATAAACATAATTAAAGATCATATTTAACTTCAATAACACACGAGTAAACTTATACACAAAAACTGAAAATTATTTATTGGGAAAAGTTCAAATATTTGTTTTATGAGACTTCTAGTTGATATTATTACTTCAATTTTTTCTAAGTAATGTTGTCTTTATGAGACAAGCAGCTAATTACAGGGTTAATTCAATCTGGGAAATAACAACTGATGAAGTAAAAGTCAAGGTGCAATGTGAGGCTCTGTGGAGAAGTGGTAATTATGGCCTTGCTTTTGCACTTACAGATTTGTCCATGGGGAGCATCCATGCTCATTCATTGATGCTTTCTTTAGAGTGGTTGCTACAGGCTTTGGCAATAAGCTGAGCATGAAGGGATGGATACATAGTTTCTCTTAGTCTTTGTCATATTTTTGTGTCATCTCAATTTTCTAGCTGAACAGTTGGCATGTCTACCAGTTAAAGCACAGACAATTCAAATACCAAGTGAAGTAAAGCAAAGACTGAAATCACACAAGTGTATTATAAATGGCTGAGACCACACTGTGAATGAGTTGAATTAAATTCAAAATTAATCTAGTATATCAACAATATTTTATTGATTAAAATGTGCTCACTCTTTGATTTAGTTAATTCTCAGAATGGGTTTGGCCAATCTAACTTAAATTTAGATTTTATAGGGAAGATCTGTGGCTTCCTGACTTCACTGTTTCTCTGGTACTTTATTGAAGACAATCTCACTGACTGTTAATATAGTCTACTTATAAACAACTTGTATACCAGATGATATATTAAGCCTATATCTACTAGTTGGCAACTTTGCAAAATCAATTCTATTCCCCTTTATAAATCAAGTAAAAGTAATTTGTGCATGTCTGAAGGAGTGATGGCTCAGCAAAAGTAAAGGGGCAGACCTCAGGCCTATCTGTGCTCACAGCGGACCTTTCAACCATTTTTATTGAACGACTAGCATGGTTAGCAGGACTTGTCCTTATCGTGGGTTCCACTTCTCTAGCCGTACTCCTCTCCAGCACTAATATTTCTTTCCCATCAGATTGCAGTTGCAAATGGAGGTCCACATTTATTCAGTAAAAACCCAGACGTTTCCTCTCTGGTGCTAGCTGTGAAGATAAATGGCATTTATGCTATGATCAGATGGAAACACATCAATTATTAGAACAGAGTGGGTAGCTCTTGTTTCATTAAAATCCATTTCTAGATATTTTATGAATTTATGGAGGGACAGGAAAACCTCCCATGAATATCTATAAATCCAGACATAAAAGCCTCTAAGCACCATCCAAACCAGAAAGCCAGAGGATGTTGTTGGACAGCAGTGAGGAATGGGAGACTACTCATCGATCAGATCATTGCTGTATGGAGGACACTAAACTAGGGATTTCATTTGCTGCTTCTGATTTGTGACTTGCCTTCACTGAAAAGCATCTTGTGACTCTGGCTTCATGACAACTAAGCATGAGCTAACTTGTGCTAACCTTTGTGGATTCTGTTTGGTCTCATTTCCTGTCTCTCCCTCAGTTCTAGCCAGATTTTACTTGAAAGATCATTACTGACAGATTGCTTCCTAAGGATATTTTTAGTGCTATGGATAAGAAAATCTCCAACAAAGGTCAGATATTTCACTGTTTTAATTAAATTGTAGTGGAAAACGTTTCTATCATGAGGGGGGCCAGCCAGCTCATTCTGCTGCAATATACACAAGGTGCCACAAGTCCCCTTCATTACTATGCTCATGTAAGAGTGATGTGGGGAACTACGGTCAGGTTTTAATTTAAAATGAGACTTTATAATTACTTAGTTTTCTTCAGAGATGTCAAGGGATATTTAATAATGTTTTACAGATATGCTGTGATCATAATTAGTTCATTTTATTGGTGTACTATTTCATTACTTTCCCTTCAGATATGAGCAGGTGGTTTCTAACCCATAGGATCTTGCCATTAAATGCCTCCAATGAATCCGCCCTGTGACTTTCAGAAAATATGTCTCTATTGGAAATTTTCCATAGCATTTTCCACTTATTTACCTCATCACATATTCTCCTGAGAACAAACTTGTTAGAGTCCATTTCAAAAGCAAACATTACACAAATTTCAGAAAAGATGATTTATTCCGTGGAAGAAATCCCATTAAAGATTGTGCAGTGTTATGTCTGAGATGAAGGTGAAATGCCATTGCTCTTAGATGAATACATTCTCACTGATGCTACATCTCTACACGACTGAACACACAGCAACAACCCAGCTCCACAGATGATTCAGCTTTATCTGCTTTGTGGACTTAGCAGGCAGTCATGGTTTTTTATTTCATTTTAAATTGCCTTTCATGGGTTGCAAATTAGATACTAACAACTTTATTTAAAATGCTAGAAAATACTCTCAAAATTGCTTTTATGGGTAAAGGAAAGCTCTTATTTCAGAACTACTTATCACATGGCTACATTTTGTAAATTTTTAATAAGGTACCTATTATTTATCATCTTTCTATGTATCATCAATTATATGTGTGTATGTGCACGTGTGTGTGTGTGTGTGTGTGTGTGTCTATGTATCTATATATCTATCTTCTATCCATCCATCCATTCATCTTTGTTGGGGATCTATCTGTCTTACTTAGGGTTTCTATTGCTGCAATGAAATACCATGACCAAAAAGCAAGTTGTGGAGGAAATGGTTTATTTGGCTCATACCTCAGCACTGCTGTTGATTACTAAAGGAAGTCAGGACAAGAATTCAAACAGAGAAGGATCCCAGAGCCCAGAGCTGATGCAGAAGCCACGGAGGGTGAGCTGCTTCCAGGTTTGCTTCCCATGGCTTGTTCAACATACCTTCTTATAGAATCCAAGACCAGCAGCCCAGGGATGGCACCACCCACCAAGGGCTGGGTCCTACCCCATTCATCACTAAATGAGAAAATACTTTACAGCTGTATTTCAAGGAGGCATTTCCTCAGCTGAGGCTCTTTCCTCTGATGAGTCTAGCTTGTGTCATGCTGACACATGAAACAATCCAGTACAGAACCCGTGACCTGGTGCATGTTGGTCAAGAAGCACACTATGACTTAGCCATACCCCCAATCCAATAAGTGTTGCTTATTAAGCAAAGACAAATATTGTGTCAATAAGGAATAACATCAAACTACATGAACATACAATAGTGCTGGATAGTGGCTGTTAATGATTCTTTGAATGAGTTTATTCATACATCATCATATTACTTCATCATTTGTTCTCCAGAGGACAAACTTCTCAGAGTTAGAAAGTGTAATATACTATGATATATATATATATGTGTATATAAATATTATAAAAATACCTGTGTATATGTGTGTGTGTTCTTAAAATTTATAGGAGAAGAAAAAGGATGGGGTAGAGGTAATAGATGGAAGAAGGAAAGAAAGAAAGGGGGTAGAACAGAGGGAAGGAGGAAATTAAAATACAGATTTACTTACCTTTGAGAATGATCCCAATGTCTTCCACTTTTACTCCCCTTTGTCTGATTGAGAGCTTCTCTCTCCATGTGCAAATTTAGCAGTAAGCCTCCATACTGAGAAGTCTGTGAAAGGTATCCATTATCACAAATGACTATCTTCAGTGACAATCTTGTTCTTTGTACAGCTGTTTTCTGTCTAAAATCTGTCTCCTCTCTCTTTTGTCACCAAAACCTGTTTTCTCAATCCAACAGTAAAGACCACCCTGAACTCTCTTAAATATCTTCTAATCTTAATTTCAATGGGATCACAGTATCTGACTTCCAGTCCATCTCATTAACCACTCCTCCATCCTTACCTGCTGCTTCATCTAGTTCCCAACAACTTTAGTATCTGTCAGATGTCAGTAATAACCATTGATCTGTTCAGGTCACCTTTTTTTACTGACAAAATTATTGACATGCCCACTTAGGACATGTTACAAGCACTAAAATATTAACTTGTTCAAGAGTGACTCAGTCTTTTCTGTCCCAAGAACAACTGTTCAAATATACTTTCCCTATATTCTTCATCTAGACTGATTCAGAATGTCTTAGTATTTTCAACACAGTCCTCTCTTATTTAACTCTGTATTTAGTTTCTTTCTCCCTATTTGCAGGAGCATAACTTGCCTTTCTGAACTACAACCCCACATTCCACCCTACAAGCAGAATGATCTTTTTGTGATAAATATTTCCTTCCTGTTGCCCACCTCATTAAAACCATGGATGTCTTCCCAAAACTCTAAAGATAAAATCCAAATGTAACCTAACTAAATATTCTATTGTTTGGAATTTCCTTCCTCCCTCTTTCCTTTTTTCCTTTATTTTTAAAAAAGCTTTTTAGAACCTTCTCTTGATTGGCTTAAATAATTCCTCCCTACACTTCTTCCAATGAATTGACTTACTCTCTACCTGAGCATGATGCTTCTCCGCTTTTGTATTCTCCTTTGCCCGGGGAGCCCCACACTGCCTCTAGATTTCAATTGTGTTTTCCTTCTTATATTTTGTTTTAATTCTCACCTTCCTCCACAAGATTTAGGCACATAAAGACAGTGACTTATCCAGCTGTCTGTGGAATGGTAAGTTGTCTTAATTAATTTTGCCCTGCTATAACAGAATCATGCAGATAGCTTATATACAAAGAAAATATGTTTTTGGCTTTCATGACTCTGGAGGGTTGGAAATGCTGTAAGTCAGTTAACATTTGGCAAGAACTGTTTTGCTTTATCATCATGAAGAAGAGGTGAAGAAGCAAGCACACGAGTAAGAGACTCATCCTTTATGAAAATTTATGCCAGATATCATTAATCTTCTCCCATACGATGCATTAACACATTCATGGCAGTTTGAAAATCTCACTTCCCAACACTGTTGTATAGGTGACAAGTTTCCATTGTGTGCAATATAAGGAAAGGTTGTGTTCAAACCATAAAATACATCTAAAGAATGTCCTTTGTTGCCCTTGTCCACACGTGCTGCTCCTCTGTCTCATGTAAAATCTCATTAGAATATTTTTAAGATATATATATATATCCTTGTATGTTCAATGAACTACAGAGATTAACCTAAATCTAACCTGCAAAGACACTGCTCTGAGCAGAGACCAGGTGATGACTCCTAATACCTTTCCTTGGTGATGAGCTGAAGAGTTGTCTTGGGTTCTGTCCATGTTTTCTTGCTTTATGTGACTCCTACTACTGCTTTGATTTCTACAACTACATTGTCCCCTCAGTTCTCACAGTTAGACCCCTTCACCCCCCCATTACTGTTATTATCAGCCGCTCCTCATGCATCACCTCTTGTGATGAATTGATTGTGCCAACAAGTCAGTGAAGTTTCTTCCTCTGCTTAATATGGAAGAAACTAAGGATAGTTTGCAATCACATAGATATTCTGTGACCAAGTTTGGCTTTGAACTCTAATGTCAGTACTCATTTTAAGGTTCCTATAGGGTGCAGAGACTTCCTATATGTCACTATCACCTGACATGGAGTTAAGTATTCAGCAAGTAGTTTCTGTGGTAATGAAGGAATTATTATTTTGGAAAAAACAAAATATTCTTTTATGTTATATTAATCCATCTTAACGTAGTTCATCAAAGACCATGGGGTATATTAAGCACTACTTACAACTATAGTAAGGTGATTGACATCAATATCTAAAAAAGAAACAAATAAAATAGTATGACACTTTATCTAACCAACAATAAAGACCATTGAACTTAAGAAATGTGGTAGCCCAGCAAACTAAGAATGGATTAAGGCAAATATTTGGACAATTTCTATTTTATTTCTAAAACTTCAATTTTAACCAATGTGAATTTTGGATTAGCTGTATGTCATCACAGTTGATATGGATGGGCTATTTAAGATATATGAATTTTGTGTAAGGTAAAATGAGTCATAAAATGTAATAGTTCTCAAAGGTGTTAATAGCAAGAATTGGTTAAATCTTTGTGGTTACTTGCATACACTATCAGTTCTTTTCAAGATGGCCTTAAAGTAGATTGCATATTCACTCCTTAAGAAGTAAAAGCGAAACAGCTAATGATAGGTTTCATTGAAATCATAAAATAATCAAAGACTTATTAGGAAGTGTTAATGATTCAACTTTGCCTGAAATAGTATGTTATCTGGAAAATAGACATATTTCTCCTTCAAAAGAAATGCTTAAATTAGCAGGTGAATTGAGGACGTGACAAATGGTATTTGAAGGTTTAGTTGTGTTTGTGGGTTGAATAGGTTTTTGTATGTCACTGTCTTCTTGCTTAGGTGTCATTTTTTGGCCTCTGTATCTGAAAATATTTTTTTTTAAAAAATAGGCTTTATATAGCCTGGTTAGGGCTATAACTCACTATATTAGTTACTTTTCTATTGCTGTGATAAGATAAGGCTACTTATAGGAGAAATAGTTTATTTGGGGCTTACCATTTGAAAAGGTTACTATCCGTAATTGCAAAAAGCTTACTTAAAATAATATGAGCTGAAGACGGACATTAAAAAGAAATCCCACACTAGCTCAGAATTGAGTATAATAAGGGGTTATTTATTTAGGGGTAGACTCACAGGAACAGAATCCAGCAGCTGGAAGAGAGAGAGAGAGATAAGGAGCTCCTGCTTTACTCCAGCATTTTAGTATAAGAGGCCATGCCCAAGTGGGCTGGTAACTTAAAAGCTACTGGCTGAAGGATTTTCTACAGCAAAGAGCCTCTTGGAATCTCCAAGCCCAAAACCAAAGGCATACTTCCTCCACCAGTGCCTCACCTCCTAATCCTCTCTAAACAGCGCCTGAGATTTTATGAAGGGCATCTCAATCAAGCCACCATATTCACTATGTAAGTGTAGCTGAGGATGGCCTTGAACTCTCGTCTTCCTGCCTCCCCAGCACTGGGAGTACCAGAGTAAGGTGCACACCACCTTACTCCACTAAAAGGGTCTTTTTACAAAAGTTTGCTTGATGAGAAGAATCAGTACTCTTTTATCTCTCACTTTGTAATCTCTTCTGATGCCACAACCCTCATTTTAGAACTACTGATTATATGTTCCAGTGTAGTACTTGTAACCTTGATACTTGAGTCAAATCAGTACAGAAAACTCATATTCTTTCATCAAAAGTAATGATGAATAATAATAACTAGGAAAAAAGACATGCAGCTTTTTCTGTTAACATTTCCTGAAATAGTGAAGAGTCACAGGGAGGGCATCCATATCCTGTCCTGCAAACCAGGGAACACCAGGTATTACCATTGAAAGTTAAAGCTCTATGGGCCAAAATATGATGGTGACTACTGGAAGGGTAATTGACAGCAATTGTTAAGCAATTTGTGAAAACACATTGTGAATTATAAAAGGCAACTATTTTGTTAAGAAAGGTACAGGTTAGCAGATTGATAAACCAAGTGTTAAGTATAAGAAAAAGAAATAAATTGGCTACACAAGAGAGTGAAGAATCTCCCACATTATGTGTTCTTGTCTGTGTCTCTGTCACCAGCATTGCTTTCTTTATAGATATGCATTTCCTCAGGGAATCTCAACAAAATGATAAAAGAATTATCCTGCAAATTATAAACAGACTGGTTTGTCTTTGACTTATGAAACATTAGAAAAAAATCTAGTCTTCTTGCTAAGATTGTAGGAGTTTATGTGTTTTTTGACATGCTGATCTACCATTAGTTACTACACCAACAACCCTGAAGAAAATAGAATTGCTGTGTTGCTGAGTACCTTGGGCTTCATTAAATGGCATCTATGAATAGACATTTTTTTAAAAAAAAATTCACTCATGGTTGGTATTGAGAGTGCTTTCTGTTCTACTGTAATCTAAGGCTGACAGCTCATATTGAGACAGTCATGAAGAAGATGTGTCAGAATGTGTGTGCATGCGGGCATGTGTATGTGAAAGAGGAAAGGGTACTCTCAAATTTCCTAATTATCTTCCTCTTTACTAGAAATTACAATACTGGCAAGAATGTGCGGACTTCCCTGAGGGATACACATATGGCAATCCCTCTCAGTTATGTATATGACTGAGGAATACACAGATGGTGATCCCTCTCAGTTATGTATATGACTGAGGGATACACAGATGGCGATCCCTGTCAGTTATGTATATGACTGAGGGATACACATGGCGATCCCTCTCAGTTATGTATATGACTGAGGGATACACAGATGGCAATCCCTCTCAGTTATGTATATGACTGAGGGATACACAGATGGTGATCCCTCTCAGTTATGTATATGACGACCCCTCCTAGTTATACATAAAAATGGGACAGCTGAGGAAGTGAGGGGTCTTGAAATATGTAATTTTATTAGCTGTTAGCATGAAAATGATTTTATGATCTTAGATGCAATAGAAAAGGTCAAGATTTGAAGAACAAGAAGAGATGTTTTTCTGTCCTGGATATTTATAATTTTTTTATTGTAGTTCTACCTAAATATTTACCTGGCTAACTCTTAACATCACTATAGAAATGTTGCTAGGAGGCCTAATCAGTGGTAAATGTGTCATTATGTAAGTCTGAAAATTTTCCAAGTTAATGATGTCAAGAAGTAATAAGGTCAAGCAAGTAGGCATAAACATGGGGAAAACAAATTTAGTATCATCTAAAAATAACCAGAAGCCCTGGATATGGAAAAATCAGTAATTGTGTTATAAATATATTTACTTTCACCTTTTAACACATACCTCTTTATTTCCTATGCCTGAATTAATTTTACTTATGAGGTTACTACCAAAAAGGAAAAAAGTCTCAGTCAATAGCATTTCATATGCTTTTAGTTTAAATGTTCTCTTAATATGGAATAGCCAATAAAACTGGGCATTTTAGGGGTGACTGCTTTTTTTGCCCAAGAGAGAGCAGAAGGTTCTGGTAGATACAGGAAAAGTGCCTTCCCAGAGCAGGACAGCTACAGGCCTGGTCCACTGGCTGCCACTAGCTCCTTATTTCTCTATGCTGTGATGCAACTGTTCTGCTTTCCCTAAAGCCAGTCACCTTGACTGCAGCTGATTCAGTTGCCAAAGAGGAAACTGTCACCTTTCCTTGGACACAAGATCTCAACACCAAGCCTCTCATTTTGCAATCTCTTTTGCAGACTCCTCTTCTACCTGCAATGTTTTGGCAATCCACAACTGGGTATGGGAATTTACAAGTCTCCTGCCTGCCACATATAGGCAGAGTGAATTCACCAAAGTAATCTGTGCTCAGTAGAGCATCCTACACCCTACTGTGAACTTTCAGCTGAGAGGTTCCTTTACTGGGGCCCTTTGGTCCATCTGACCTACTTTGCAATAATACATTGTGATTTGATGAAAACACTGCAGGGCCTGGAAATTCTGTTTACAATCTCATGACTGATTTAGAATGGACAGGAGAATATCCAGAGATCTTATTATTTATGTTTCCCTGAAGCTGGAGCTGGAAGTTAATCTTAGCTAGGATTTAGAAGTTTCAGTTCATCAGGTTCAGAGGGAAGAAACTTCCATGTTAATAAATCCTTATTAATTCATTCTAGATTAGGACAGTACCCCGGGGTGGAGAGCAGAGAGGCTATATACCTAACAACTCTTTTAGTCTTGGTGCTTTATTTTCTCTAGACTGACAAATGGGACATGCTGACAGAAATAGTTTTTAAAGTAGTATAAATACAAGATTGATCAAGAGTAATTAATTATTAGGCTGAATTTGGGACCTTAAACCTCCTTACCTTCTTTAATAATAATGTGTCATGTTGAAGAGAAAAGTTTTGTAGCATTTCAACTCCAAACAAAGAAGTACAGTGAACAAATGACTGCTGAGCAAAGGAGAATTAGCCTTTCCCAGATATGAACCCCATATTGGTTTTACAATCTTTAAAACCATAAACACCACCAGCCAAACAGACTCAGGGCCTGAGGCAGTGAATCCCACAGGAGCAGGACTGAACCAGCGACCTCAGCTGGAGTGGGCCTGAGGCAGTGAATCCCACAGGAGCAGAACTGAACCAGCAACCTGGGCTAGAGTGGGCTTTGGATGGCGAACTTCACAAGAGTAGGATGGAGCCAGTGACCTAGGCTGAGACAGGCCTGAGACAGCAAACTCCACAGAAGCAGGACTGAGCCAACAACCTAGGCCTGAGTAGGCCTGAGATGGTGAGCTCCATGGAAGTGGGAGTGGATCCAGACTAGGGACATTTATGGAAACAGGACTGAGCCTGTGACCTAGGCCAGGGCAGAACTGAGACAGTGAACTCCACAGAAACAAGTACAGGGGAGCAACTACTGAGGGAGTGGGCCAAAGCCTGAGACCTCTGCTGGTTCAGGCAAGAGTCTGGGACCTATGAGGGTGGAGACAAGAACCAGAGACCTCTGTGGGTCTGGTCATGAGTCTGGGACCTTTGAGGGAGTAGACCTGAGCCAGGACCCCTGCAGGTCGAGGCATGAGTCTCAGACCTCAGAGGAACTAGGCCTAAGCCAGGGCATCTGTGGGTCTGGGTACATCCAAGTCTGGGACCTCCAAGGTAATAGATCAGAGCCAGAGACCTTTGCGGGACCAACCCCCAGCCAGGGACCTCAACAGGAGTGGATCCAAACCAGGGAAATTCACAGAAACAGGTCTGAGCTGGCAACCTAGACCAGAGCAAGCCTGAGCCCACAAACTCCATGGTAGCAGAGCAAACCCTGGGAGTGCTGAGCCACCTCCAGAAACATGGGGTGACCGACGGGGTGACTGGAACCATGGCACTGACTGCACTATGAGGAGCAACCATCTTAGTCTTGGATCTACTGGCACCTGGAAGATTGATCACCAGAGCCACAGACAGCCCCAACTATACTGATTAGAGGAAAAGATGGGTAGACAAGGTAAGAACACATGCAACACCAAAAGAGCAACACAACGCCAGTAAAATCTAGTGACCCTACAACAGCAAGACTTGAACAATCAAATATAGATGAAGCAGAAAAAAATGACCTAAAAAATAACTTCAAGAGACTGTTTGATGCCCTTAAAGGGGAAATGAGAAATTCCCTCAAAGAAATAGAGAAAAAGACAAACAAAAAAATGGAAGACACCAACAAATTCCTTAAAGAAAACCAAGAAAAAAAACAATCAAACATATGAAAGAAACTATTCAAGACTTGAAAACTGAAATAAGACAATAAAGAGAACATAATTCAGGGGAATTATAGAAACAGAAATCATGAGAAAAAATCAGAAACCACAAATGCAAACATAAACAGCAGAATACAAGAGATGAAAGAGAATCTCAAGCACTAAAGATACAATAGAGGAAATGGACTCATCAGTCAAAGAAAGCATTAAATCTAACAAAAGCTTAACACAAAATATCCAGGAAATATGGGACACCATGAAAAGGCCAAACTTAAGAATAATTGGTATAGAAGAAGGAGAAGTTCAACTCAAAATCATAGAAAATATATTTAACAAAATCATAGAAGAGAACTTTCCAAACTTAAAGGAAGATATGCCTATACAAGAAGCTTGCAGAATGCCAAATAGACTGGATCAAAAACAAAAAAGTCCCCTTGCCACATAATAATCAAAACACTAAACAGACAGAATAAAGAAAGAATATTAAGAGCTGCAAAGAAAACGGCCAAGTAACATATAAAGGCAGACTTATCAGAATTACACATGAACGTAATTCAGAGTAATTTCAATGTCTCAATGGAGACAATGAAAGCCAGAAAGTCATGGAAAAGAGTTTTACAAACATTAAGAGACCACGAACGCCAGCCCAGACTACTATACCCAGCAAAACTTTCAGTCACCAAAGAAGGACAAAACAAGATATTCCATGACAAAACCAGATTTAACCAAAACCTAGCCACAAACCCAGAGTTACACAAAGTACCAGAAGGAAAACTCCAACCCAAGGAATTTGGCTATATCAACAAAAACACAGACAATTAATGATCTCATAGAAGTAAATCCCAAAGAAAGGGAAAATACACAAATTAACATCACCAACAATGAAAACTAAATTAACTGGAGATAGCAATCACTGGTCATTAATATCCCTTAATATAAATGGACTCAACTTACCTATAAAAAGACACAGGCTAACAGATTGGGTTCAAAAATGGAATCCATCCTTGTGTTGCATACAAGAAACACACCTCAACCTTAAAGACAGGCATTGACTCAGAGTAAAGGGTTGGGAAAAAATTTTCCAATCAAATGGACCTAAGAAACCAGCTGGTGTAGCTATTATAGTATCTAACAAAATAGACTTCAAACTAAAATCAATCAAAAGAGAAAAAGAAGGATATTTCATATTAGTCACAGGAAAAATCCATCAAGAGGAAATCTCAATACTGAACATCTATGTCCCAAATATAAGGGCACCCTCACATGTAAAAGAAATACTTCTAAAGCTTAAATCATACATTGAACCCCACACACTAATAGTGGGAGACTTCACGCTACTCTCACCACTGGACAGGTCTGCCAGACAAAAAATTAACAGAGAAATAAGGGAACTAACAGATGTTATGATTCAAATGGACTTAACAGACATCTATAGAATATTCCATCCAAATATGAAAGAATATACCTTCTTGTCAAAGCACTTCATGGAACCTCCTCAAAAATTGACCATATACTCAGTAACAAAACAAACCTCACCAGATACAAAAAATTGGAATAATCCCATGTATCTTATCAGATCACCACGACTTAAAACTAGAATTCAACAGCAACACTAATTGCAGAAATCTCACAAACACATGGAAATTAAACAATGCTCACCAGAATCACCAATGGGTCAAAGAAGAAATAAAGAGCCAAATTAAAGACTTCCAAAAATTTCAGTGAAAATGAACACACAACATACCCAAATTTATGGTACACAATGAAAGCAGTGTTAAGAGGAAAGTTCATAGCACTAAATGCCTACCTAAAGAAGCTGAAAAAAATTCCACACTAGTGAATTAACAGAACATTTGAAAACTTTAGAACAAAAAGAAGCAAACTCATCAGAGAACTAGACAGCAGGAAATAATCAAACTGAGACCTGAAATCAACAAAATAGAAACAAGCAAAACAATATAAAGAATCAATGAGAGAAAGAGTTGGTTCTTTGAGAAAAGAAACAAAATAGACAAACTTTTATTCAAACTAACCAAAAGGCAGAGAGAAAATATCCAAATTAACAAAATCAGAAATGCAAAAGGGGATATAACAACAGACATGGAGGAAATCCAGAGAATCATCAGGTCATATTTTGAAAACCGGTATTCCACAAAACTGGAAAACTTAAAAGAAATGGACAACTTTCTGGATAAATATCACTTAGCAAAATTAAATCAAGACCAGATAAGCAAATTAAACAGACTTATAACTGCTAAACAAATAGAAACAGTCATCAAAAATCTCCAAACCAAAAAAAAAAATCCCAGGACCAGATGGTTTCAGTTCTACATGATTTTCAAAGAACTAATACCAATACTCTTCAATTGTTCCACAAAATAGATACAGAAAGAATATTGCCAAAGACTTTTTATGAGGCTACAATTACTCTGATACCCAAACCATATAAAGACATTGCTAAGTAAGAGAATTATAGACCAATCTCACTCATGAACATTGATACAAAAATACTCGATAAAATACTAGCAAATCAAATCCAAGAACACATCAGAACCATCATCCATCATGATCAAGTCACCTCCATCCCATAGATGCAGGATGGTTCAACATATGCAATAAACAAGCTGAAAAATAAAACCACATGATCATCTCATTAGATGCTTAAAAAGCTTTTGATGAAATAAAACATCCCTTCATGATAAAGGTCTTGGAGAGAGCAGGGATAGAAGGAACATACCCAAACATAATAAAGGCAATATGCAGCAAGCCAACAACCAACATTAAAATCAATGGAGACAAAGTCATAGAGATTCCACTGAAATCAGGAACAAGACAAGGTTGTCCACTCTTTTTATATCTATTCAATATAGTTCTTGAGGTCCTAGCTAGATCAAGAAGACAACAAAAGGAGATCAAGGGGATAAAAATCGGAAAAGAAAAAGGCAAACTCTCATTATCTGCTGAGGACATGATAGTTTACATAAGCGACCCCAAAAATTCTACCAAGAAGCTTCTACAACTCATAAACAGTTTCAGTAATGTAGCAGGATACAAGATTCACTCCAAAAAATCAGTAGCCCTCCTTTACACAGATGATAAATGGGCTGAGAAAGAAATCAGAAAAACATCACCTTTTACAATAGCCACAAATAGCATAAATTATCTTGGAGTAACTCTAACCAAACAAGTGGAAGACTTGTATGACAAGAGCTTTAAATCTTTGAAGAAAGAAATTGAAGAAGACACCAGAAAGTGGAAAGATCTCCCATGCTCTGGGTAGGTAGAATTAATATAGTAAAAATGGCAATCTTACCAAAAACAATCTACAGATTCAACGCAATGCCCATCAAAATCCCAGCAAAATTCTTCACATACCTCAAAAGAATGGTACTCAACTTCATATGGAAAAGCAAATATCCCAGAATATCCAAAACAATCCTGTACAATAAAAGAACTTCTGAAGGCATCACAATCTCTGACTTCAAAATGTACTATAGAACTACAGTACTGAAAACAGCCTGATATTGGCATAAAAACAGTCAGGAGGGCCAATGGGACTGAATCAAAGACCCAGATATTAATCCACACACCTTCAAGCACCTGATTTTTGACAAAGAAGCAAAAAATATCAAATGGGAAAAAAAGCACATATAACAAATGTTGCTGGCAGAACTGGATATCAACATGTAGAAGAATGAAAATAGATCTACCATGCACAAAACTCAAGTCCAAATGGATCAAAGACCTCAACATAAACCCAGCCACATTGAACCTCATAGAAGAGACAGTGGGAAGTACACTTGAATGCATTGGCACAGGAGACCACTTCCTAAATATAACACCGGTAGCACAGACACTGAGAGAAACAAATAAATGGGACTCCCTGAAACTGAAAAGCTTCTCTAAAGCAAAGGAAGGTCAACAAAACAAAACAACAGTCTACAGAATGGGAAAAATCTTCACCAACCCTACATCAGACAGAGGGCTGATCTCCAAAATATATAAAGAACTGAAGAAATAGGTCATCAAAAGAACAAATACTCCAATAAAAAAATAAAGTAGAGACCTAAACAGAGAACTCTCAACAGAGGAATCTAAAATGGCTGAAAGACACGGAAATGCTCATCAGAGAAATGCAAATCAAAAGAACTCTGAGATTCCATCTTATACCTGTAAGAATGGCCAAGATCAAAACCACTGATGACTACTTACACTTGAGAGGTTGTTGGGTAAAGGGAACACTCCTGCATTGCTGGTGGGAATGCAAGCTGGTACAGCCCCTTTGGATGTCAGTGTGGCTATTTCTCAGAAAATCAGGAAACAACTTTCCTCAAGACCCAGTAATACTACTTTTGGGTATATATCCAAAGGATGTTCAATCTTACCAAAAGGACATGTGCTCAACTATGTTCATAACAGCATCGTTTGTCATAGTCAGAACCTGGAAACAACTGAAATGCCCCTTGACCAAAGAATGGATAAGAAAAATGTGGCACATTTACACAATGGAGTACAACACAGCAGAAAAAAATAATGGTATCTTGAAATTTGCAAGCAAATGGATGGAGCTAGAAAACATCATATCAAGTGAAGTAACCAAGACTCAGAAAAACTATTATCATATATACTCACTCATAAGTGGCTTTCAAGCATAAACCAAAAAAAAAAAACCAGCCTACAAATCACAATCCCAGAGAACCTAGACAATAATGAGGACACTAAGAGAGACTTACATGGATCTAATCTACATGGGAAGTAGAAAAAGATAAGATCTCCTGAGTAAATTGGGAGCATGGGGACCATGGGAGGTATTTGAAAGAGAGTCAGGGAAGGGAGCAGAGAAAAATGTATAGATCAAGAAAGTCAATAAAAAACAGACTCAGAAGGTTGTATTTGTTTATATTTCTGCATATAAACACACATATATGTAAGAATAATAAGCAAAGGAAAAGCTATGGACTCAAGGTGGGGGGAATGAGAGGAGTGAGAAGGAGGATACCTGGGATGCACTGGAGGGAAGAAAGGTTAAGGGGAAAGTGCTATAATACTATTTCAAAGGAAACATAATAAAATATATAAAAATGAAATACACAAGAGAAAATGTGGCATTAGTACTGATGTCATTTTCAAAGCTACATTTAATTTTGTGGTAGAAAATAAATGACTGCTAAAGCAAAAAATATGGGGCTAATAACTTTATATGAATACTAGTAGGCAATTTAGATTTTAACATGTACACTGTGTAGGTCCTTTAAAATACTAGTTCTTTCCTTCTTTATAAATTTTGTTTGTTTAGGTGAACCTAAATAGATTCTATTAAAAGGAATCTAAATAGATTCCTTTCTCATACAATATATCCTGTTTACAGTTTCCCTTTCCTTTACTCCTCCACGTTCCTTTCTACCTTCCCTCCTCCTTAGATCCACCCCTTTTCAGTCTCTCATTAGAAAAAAACAGACTTCTAAGCAATCAAACATGAGAAAATAGAATATAGTAATGTAAAACAAACAACATCAGATCAAGCGTGGACCAGACAACCCAACAACAGAAATCTTTTAAGACTCACTCATTCACACATTCAAGAATCTCATAGAAACACTAGGCTAAAAGCTGCAATATATAGGTAGAGGACTTGGTGCAGATCCATATTGGCTCTGTGCTTGCTATTTCAGTCTCTGTGAGCTTTGATCAGTTGATTCAGATGGTCTTGTTCTCATAATGCCCTTCATTCTTTCTGGCTCTTACACTCTTTTTGCTTCCTCTTCCACAGAGTTCCCTAAGATCTGAGGGAAGGGATTTGATGGAGACATCCCATTTAGAACTGAGTGCTGCAAGGACTCTCTTGCTATGTACAATATTGCCTTGCTGTGGGTCTCTGTATCTCTCCCATCTGCTGCAGAAGGAAGCTTCTCTGATTGTGATTGAATAACACACTGATCTATGAGTATAGCAAAAGATCATCAAGAGTCATTTTATTTATACTTTTATTTTCTTTGAACAATAGTGTTTTGTTTCAATCTGAATCTCTGGGCTTTCTAGTCTCTGGTTCTTGGCCAACAAAGTAGTGTCAGATGTGGGGGCTATCTCATGGAGTAGGCCTTAAATCATGCCAGACATTGGCTGGCTACTCCCACAATTTCTGTGCCATCATTGCTCTAGCAGATCTTTCAGGCAGTACATATTGTAGGGCAAAGTTTTATGACTTGGTTTGTGTTTACATTTCTCTTCTGGTAGCCTGTAGAGCATCTTCCCATACCAAAGCCATAAATCAGAGAACATAGGGATAAAGACTTCATAAAAACACCAGCTAGACTTCTCCATGTACAATGACTTGTATAGGTGTTGTCCTCAGCAATAAGATTCAATTGTCAGTTTGTAGAGAGTAACCCATTGTCTTGGCATCAGCCTAAATTGCTTGGGGATTTCCATGGGAACCCTTGAATGCAACCCAGTCCTGGTACTGGAGGCCGCATGTCATAACAAGAGATGACCAGATAGGACTCTGTCTCTCTCATTACTAGAAGGCTTCTTTGGAATCACCTCAATATATTTTAGGAAGCGTCCATTGTACTAGGCTTCCATACCACCCCTCAAATGCCCCTTAATTGTAGTCATCTCTCTCCAATTTCCCTCCCTCAACCCTATCTTTCCTCCCACTCCCAATATGACCTTACTATTCTCATCCCTCCAAACTACTGGCTCCAGTCCACTCACAAAATCTCTTTTATTCTCCCATCCCAGGGAAATCTATGTGTCTACCATAGCCCCTTCCTCTATGCCTAATCTCTCTGAGTCTATGGATCATAGATTGATTATTATTTATTTAATGACTAATATCCAAATATAAGTAAATTCATACCATATTGATCTTTCTGAGCCTGGGTTACCTCAGCCCGGATGATATTTTTCAAATTCCATCTATTTGCTTGCAAATTTCAAAACGTCATTTTTTTTTAACTGCTGAGTTAGTCTGTTGTATGTACCACATTTTCAATATAGTAGCCCTGTCTATTCATGAGCATGGGAGAGGAGAACTTTCCCTCTTCTAATATCTTTTTCAATTTATTTCCTCAATGACTTGAAAATATTATCTTACAGGTCTTTCACTTGCTTGATTAAAGTTACACCAAGATACTTTATATTATTTGAAGCTATTGTGAAAGGTGTTATTTCCCTAATTTCCTTCTTAGTCCATTTCTCAGTTATATATAAAAAGACTACTGACTTTTTTTAGTTAATCTTGCATACAACTAGTTTGTTGGAAGTACTTATCAACCATAGGAGTTTTCCTGATTGTAATTCTAGGGTCCTTATGTATACTACCATATCATCTGCAAATAAAGATACTTTGGCATCTTTCATTCCAGTTTGTATCCCCTTGCTCTCCTTCAGTTGTCTTATTACTCTAGCTAAGACTTCAAGTACTATATAATTATAGATGTGGAGAGAGTGAACAACCTCCCTAGATGTTGATTTCTGGTTTGTCTTTGTTAGATAGTTGTATTGTTCCTTGGTTTCTGTTTCCTCTCTGGATTTTCAGATAGTGTGATGACTGTGTGTTGTCTGGGAGAATATATTCTTTAGAACTGGTAAGTGGGGCCACTGGGGGTGTTCTGGGTAAAATGTGTTTCTGGGTATTGGGAGCTGACTCGTAGGAATGTAGATAGGCTAGGAGTCTGAAGGAATTTACAGGAGGAAAGAACAGTATAGTTAACCAGCTTCTGCTTATTTCTTTTTGGAATGGGGGAGACAGTAAAGAGAGGTTACCACAGGAGATCTGCTATAGTCCTGGAAATGAGACTTGGGGTGGATGGATCTAGATGTACAGAAAGAGAGGGGAAGATTTATAGACAACCTACATGCTTCCCCAGCAGAAGTGTTCTATGAGTTAGCAGGTGCTGCCTGCTGAATTTGGGGGCAAGGATACAGTGACAAGTAGGGGAAGGGAAGTTAGGAAGATGTGGTAGTTTGAATGTATGGCCCCCATAAGTTTAGAAGGAATGGTATTATTAGGAGATGTGGCTTTATTAGAGTAGGTGTGACCTTTATGGAGGAAGTATATCACTGTGAGCCTGGACTTTGAGGTCTCCTTTGCTCAAGCTTCACTTATTGTGACACTCAATTCACCTCCTATTGGCTGCAAACCAAGATACAGTTCCTTCTCCAGTACCATGTCTGCCTTTATGCTTCCAAGACCCACTATGGTGACAATGGATCAAACTGCTGAAATTGTAAGATACCCAATTAAGTATTTTCCTTTATAAGAGTTACCATGGTCATGGTGTCCCTTGACAGCTATTGAAAGCCTAAGACAGATAGAACGGTCTGTGGAATCCTCAGGAGATGTTGGCAGGGGGAAAGAAAGCTGCACCTGGTGTTCTATTGCAGAGTTAGGGATGAAACTGGGGGACTGAATTTAGAGAGGAGGAGAGAGTGGTGAAGGTCTTCAAATAGCTTACCTGTTTCCCTGGCAGGAGTGGTCTCCCAGTTTCCTTTTTGTTAAATATTTGTTGCCTTATGAGATTAGATGAAACCTACACCAAACTAGACTAGCAATTCTTAAGTGATAATGTTCATACTATCATGTGGGATGATGATTAGAATGTAGATTGTGTTGGAGCCATCTTTTACATTTTTAATTTTTTTTATCTGCATTGTATCTATACCAGTGAATCAATGTAAGACCAGAGTTCAAGAAGCCTTAGATAAGTGTTATCACCCTTTCTAATGCTACCACACTTTAACACAGTTCATTATATTGTGCTGATCCCATAACATAAAATTATTTTCATTGCTACTTCATAACTATACTTTTTCTAGTGTTGTGGATCATGATGTAAATATCTGTGTTTACTGATGGCATCAAGCCATCCCTGTGAAGGGTCATTAGACCCAAAAGGTTTTGAACCATATGTTAAGAACCACTGCCTTAGAGTAAGTCACTTTCTCTAATCTCATGTTACATCTACAGATCTGGAAAATTACCATATCTAGGAGACCATATCTACAAATCTATTTTATATAAGTTACTGTGCAATTCATTTATGATTAAATACTAAAAATTTCTAAAATAAAAGAATAATTAGAGTTAATTTTAGTTTATTTGAATAGGTCTTTTTGAGTCAGATTTTGAAGAAAATTAAGAATACAGGTACAGGAAAGTTTTGCTAGCTTTACAACTGTTGGGCATGTTGGTCTGTGGCTTGTTCTGACACAGTCTTAAATCTAGCATTATAGCAGAGAAAGTTGGAAATATGCTTGTAATTATTGACATTCTAATTGGAAGAAATTAAAGATGAAGAAATATCTTCAGAAATAGGAATCTTTGAGCTCCATTTTTAAGAAATTTTTATATTCCAAAATTAATGTGTTTCTCCTATGTGTGAACTTCAACTTTATATCAACAAGTCTTCCCAAAGCTGCTGGATTCAATAAATAGAGTGATCACTACAAGCAGATTTAGTGTTCAGAACTCATTACAGAGGAATACTTTCTCTTTGTCTCCTCTTCCAGTAATAAACAGGTAGCAGGTGATAGGGACACCATGCCTATGATTCATTCACTAGTATTGTGTCTAAAAGTAATTTATGTGTCAGCTCAACCACTGAGAGATTTCAAATTTCTAAACAGATGGTAAAGTACATGAGCGTGATTAAATACACCCCACAAGAATAAGTGTTTGTTCTCCATATCATAACGTAGCTGTGCAGCTCTAATTCCAGTCTAGATATTAAAAACAACTGTCAAAATACATAGAACATGATTATGCTTTATATAGTGGGAAGGTGCATGAAAAGCTAAAGTTCCTGACTCAGAAGCAAACTATGATGTGGCCTCTTTTCTCAAATAATGACTCAACTGCAAAGGTGATATTTTGTTCTAGGAATTATTCCAAATTACACAAAAATATGTTGCATATTTAGAAAACTTATTCACTTTATTTTATCTGGATAATTTCTCAGGTTGGTGACTTTAAGAACTTGGTTAAAAATTGACACGAAAGATTTCTTTGAGGTATTACCCATGTGTTGCAAGGAGGGGCCACTTGTTCGTTCCAGAGCACAGCTAGCTTAGCCCTGAAATAACCAATCAGAAACTCTTTAATTAAAGCACTGCTTGGCCCATTAGCTCTAGTTTCTAATTGGCTAATTCTTTTTTTTATATTCTTTTATTTTTTGTTCAAAAATTTACACTTCCACCCCTTCTCCCAGTCCCTTCCCTCTCCCCCACTACCCTTCCTCCCTTCTCCTGCTTCCTTGAGAGGGGGCAGGGTAACCTGCCCTGTGGGAAGCCCAAGGCCCTCCCCCCTCCATCCCGGCCTAGGAAGGTTTGCATCCATATAGACTAGGTTCCCAAAAAGCCAATACATGCAGAAGAGATAGGTCCCAGTGCCATTATCAAGGCTTCTCTGTCAGCCCCCATTGGCAGCCATATTCAGATGGTGTAGGAGGGTCTTCTATTTGTGTATTGCCCTCATTGGTTAAATAAAGAAAACTGCCTTGGCCTTTTGGTAGGACAGCCCTTAGGTGGGCGGAGTAAATAGAAGGGAATGCTGTGAGAGAGAAGGCAGTGTGGCAGAGCAGACGCCATGCTTCTCCAGCACAAGATGGACACTGGTTAGACTCATGCCGGTAAGCCACAACTCAAGTGGCGATACACATTAATGGAGATGGGCTAAAATAATATGTGAGAGTTAGCCAATAAGGGGCTGGAGATAATGGGCCAGGCAGTATTTAAATGAATACAGTTTCTGTGTAATTATTTCGGGTACACACC
>PVIU01022536.1:0-29152 GCA_004026605.1 Ondatra zibethicus
TCTCTCTTTGGCTAGACTTTGAGAGGAAGTGGACTTTGATCAAATATTTTTCTAGTACAGCAACAAGTTATGTTGCAACTTCACCAAGTACTAGCTCTGTAATAAGGTAAAGGCTTGTGCGTCCTCTGTCAGTGGATTCCGCCTCAGATGCCTACACGTAGCAGCATCCCTCGTGGACACGACAGTAGACAGCACCGTTTTAGAAAATAAGCTCTTTAGTAGATAAAGCTCAGATTTAGATCTTTCTATTTCTAAAAAGTGCTGGAGGAGGGTGTATCTTGATACCTACCCTGACATTCAGGAGGACAGTCTTATCATTTTATTGAGTTTTGCAGCCTGACTGGTGCTGTGCTAAATAAATAAATACTGTCAGAAAATAACAAGAAAGAAAAATCTACCTGTTTGTCCTATGTGTCACTGTGCTACGTTCTTGAGGAAATTTGCAGGTGTGGAATTATTCTCCAAAAAATGGCTGAGCACTGAACAGCACCTGTTTTAAGGAGACCTGAAGAACCTCACTAAACTCTTTCCTGCAATACCAAAAATGAGAAAGGGATTGTTTTTAATTTAAATAAAGATGGAGTGCCTTTGTATCGTAAACGGATGCTTTCTTCTTCCCCATGCACTCTGGAAGTGCTGCCCTCTAACCAGGCCTCACTGTTTCAACAATGCTTCTCAAGACACTTCTCTCAAGACTTATTATGCAAAATCCTTTAAATTAAATGGAATTCTCAGCAGGTTCCATGTGTATTTTCATGTATAGATAAAAATAATAAGATCGACATTTCAGGTTAATAGGTAAGTAATACAAATAACCAGCTCATCTCAGTGCCAAAGGGCCAGGAGGTGCTCAGCACCTGATATAATGACAATAAAATTCATGCCACTCCACCATCACCTTCATCTTGAGCTGGAGACCATACTATCATTTCATTTTAAAATACTCCATTATTATTATTATTATTATTGTTATTATTTGGTTTTTCGAGGAAGGGATTTTCTGTATCTTTGGAGTCTGTCCTGTGACTAGCTCTTGTAGACCAGACTGACCTCAAACTCACAGAGACCTGCCTGTCTCTGCCTCCCAAGTACTGGGATTAAATGCACACTAAAATACTCCTTATTTTAAAGGTTATCATAATTTGGTTATAGTACTACAACATTGAAATAATAACGAAAATTTTCACAGGAACAATATCACAGATTTTTGAGCCATTAAAGTGATATTACAGTTTTTATATCTTATTTGTTAGCTACTCTCTGAACTTAAATATCAAATATATGTATGTTCTACATATGTAAGATTGATTATAGCTTTCATTTAACAATAGTATACTACAACCTATATTCCTATGAATAGGCATGCCAGTTACCAAGCCTACAAATGTAATTCTGGGTATAATAGAATTTCTTTTGTAATTGAGAAATCAGAAGCTATTTAGGTATTTGTTCTTTCCACTTTTAGAATTAAGATTTTTCAGGGCTCAGAAAAATGTCAATAAACTAGAGTTGGATATAAAATGAAGCAGCCAAATCAAGGAGGTGGTGGCATAGGATTTGAGTGTCTAAGGATAAATTTGGATCCCTAAAAAAGAAGCATAACACTAAGGTTACCTGTGAAAGATGAACATTTCCCAAAGAGTGCACTGAGGAGAAGGTGCACATGGGAGGCCTCGGAAGCAAACTCAACACACAGTAAGTGTCTGGGGGAAAGAGACACTTACCACAAGGGCATTTCTCTAAACATATGAGCTGTGAGTGCATTGGTGAGGACCGTGTCTTTATTAAAATACTAGAGGACTAAGAAAATACTGGAGAGACTAACACAGAGCTCAAACTTATTGGATTATAAAGGGAAACCAGGTCTCCTAGAAGTTCTACATATGCAGAAAAGATTACAGGACACAGGAGAAAAAAAATCTAGGACTTGGCTGTAATTCCTGTTTCAGTTATTTCATCTCCAGATTTTTTTTCTTTTTCTTAAAGTATAAAATGCTAGTGATCATTGTGTAATGAAGAATTTAGCCTTAATAAATTTCACACTGCAAGCAATTGCTGCATGAATGTGTTATTATGTACCTTCATGGCTATAATTATATTACTTCATATTATTTTAACAATGTATTTTTGATTGTGTGTGGGGGCGTGCATACATATGGATATGCGACATCAGGTGCCCATGTACGTCAGAGGCGTCAGATCCTCATGGAATCATAGCTGAAGTGGTTGTGAGCAGTCTGATTTTAGGACTTGAACTTGGGTCCTGTGGAATATAAATATACGCTATTACTTTCCGAGCTATCTCTCTATCTGTCATTTATTTTACACTATTGATTTTGCAGGAATATAAAAGATGACTATTTTATGTAGCATCTATTCTACAAATGAATGATAATTCTTCCAAACAGTGGGAGAAAAGATGGCTGTTCTTGAGTTTGACCAGGGGTGAAAATTTCATCTGCAAGAGCCTCTACATGCTCAGGTTTTCATAACGTCTGTGTTAACAGTCAGAACATGGGTGGCCAGTCCCAGCATGCACACGGCAATGCCTCAAACTCAGAATTATCTGTACATTTAAATATTTCTTTCTCAGACTGTAAGCGTGTAGTCTTAGCCTCCCTCATGACTCATTTTCCAGAACTGTATTACATGTAAAAGCAAGGTGTTGAAGGGACTAAGTAAAGAGCAGGTGGTTGTAGCTACCACAGTGGGAGGTGAGCTGTACTAACGTGATCAAACAGGGCTGAGACAGGATGTCAGTAACTAATAGGGTTTGTCATAATATGATTCCACTTCTAGATAGATTTGCAAGGCAATTAAAAGGAGTGAACTTCTTATAGTACAAAAGTAGAGTACTAACAGTCAAAGACTGACAGAACCTTGTAGGCTACAATAATGAGGGTAGATAGAATTTATTGTAGATAGAATGATGACCTTTTGGGTATTCTTTCAGCATACCATTTTGGTTGCAGCCTATGCTAGGATATAATTCACTCAAATGATGTAATATATTTTTCCTATTCTTTTGTTATACACCTTTCTTCCTACACAGCTTCCTCCTTTGACATAGCATCCAGTCATGCTAGCCCTCCTATAAGGAATTGTTCCTGCAACTTTCGAAAAGAGGTCTAAGTGCTGATGTTTTGCACGAGTTGTTCCCCTTTTGTGCAAATGAGGGCACAAAGCTTGTATTGGCTCTGTCTCAGAACCCAAACCTTAATTACAAAGCTACTTCTTACTTTATGGTTTCTAGAGAAATTTCATAAAATTTAGGCCTTTATCCCTCTTCAGTGATGTTCACACTTTAATGATGAATCAATCAAACATTTGCTACATGCTCAAAATGACAAAAATAATGAGCCTGCACCTTCTTGCTCATTTTCATTGCCTATTTCCTTCTACAAAAGCTTGGATGAAGAAACTGCAGTGTGTCCTGGAATTCTTCAGCCTTCAGTCTGCTCTATTCTCGTCCTACCCCATAGACTGATCCCATTTCCACTTTTGGTGTCTCATTCCCTAACTGGGATATAAAGTTCACAGAATGCAGGCCACTGGCCATCTTGTCCCCATTTATTGTTATGTTTTTTATTAGCACATTAATTACCTAGGGTAAGTGTGTTAACACTCAGAAAATGCCCTGAAAGTGGAATTAGTCCTGCTGTCATTACACTATTTACTATGCACTCTGATCCTAGAATCTTCTCTCTGTAATATTACACCAGAACACCAAGTTAATATTATGTGTATCTCAGGCAGAGGTTTTTGGTATAAATAATATGTTTTTTTTTTTCCAATTCTTCTCACTGCCTTACTTTCCTCCAGGTAGATTAACTCCAAAACCTTCACAAAGAGCAAAGCGAATCCAAAGCTTTTGGTTCTTACCCACAGCTGCCGTTAAGCATCTTCACATGCCTAGAAGCAGAGAGAGCTTCACCCATGACAGATGCTCAGGCAGTATTTCCACAACAGAGGCCACCTGCCTTCATTTGAATTTCAAGCTCTTTCTGTCATCACCATCTTTATCTAGTTTAGGAGGTCGTAAATTATCTTTCTCTCTGTTCAAAGCTTTGCCCTGCGAAACTGACTCCATGCAAAACACAGTATATTTGGAATTGAGAGCTTGTTCAAAGTTAAACGTTCCAACCAGGTACATTTTATTTTTGTAATTATTATTCATTAACTACGAAAAGCAAGAAGGAACTCACTGGAAAGGAAAATGGCATGAAGTACTTTGATGGCCTCTTAAGAATGTCCTTCTGTTGAAGCTTATCTCTTTTGAAGACTCCAAGTGTTCCAGGATGGAGAATAAAGAAGATCTTGGGGAGTACTGACAGATAGATTCCTCCCCAGAAATCCTATTAAATTTCACCTCTCCTTTCACAAAACCCCCTCTTGTAAGGCTCATTGTAGGGTGAAAAGTTTAAATGCTTGTAAACACCTGTGAGACAAAAGGGAAAGGTTCCAAAGATTTGACATATGCAGAGTAAAAGTGTCTATTTAAGGAAGCAGAACCTTAGTTAAATGAACAGATAAGTTGTCTGTTCTCATTTGAAGCAAGTCAGTTAGAGCCAGCAAGTTCCCAAAACCAGTCCCAACGTGACACCTAGTGGCGACTGGAGGATTAACCCTTCAGGTCTTGATGAATCAATGTGTCTCCAAGGCTTTATTTTGTTGTTTTGTTTGTTTGTTTGTTTGTTTCTTCCGTGATGACTCAAATTTCTTATGTGGGAAGGAATTCATTAATTTCACAGGAAAGATCAATTACACAGAAAACCTCCTCACAGGGAAGTGCTAACTCCATAGTTTTGAAGATAGTACCCAATCTCATTTCCACGGCCCCCATGTGTAAATTGTTTCTTCCTCAGAATCTGTGAAGAATGTCTCCCACCCTCACCTACCATCTCGATGCCTATTTACAAATTCAAAGATCTGAAGCCCTTCCCTCCATCTTCTAAATAATAATTTTGCATCTTTAATAAGTGTGATAACCATCTCAGAAGATTATACATGGTACTCTTTGAAATATTTCAGCACTGGCAAAATTCACAAAAAAGTTAATTATTCAAAAGTGTTTATACAAAAAGGGGTTACTTTGACTTCTTTTCTTTAGCTTTTGTGTATTATGAGGAGTTTATTTCTTCCTTCCTTCTTTCCTTCCTTTCTTTCTTCCTTCCTTTCTTTCTGTCTTTCTGGTTTTCATTATTGCTTAGGCTTTTTCCAACATTTAGCAATATTTACCCAAAGACACACATACACAAATACATGTATACATATTTACACACATACACACATATACACACACAAACGTGCATACACACATGTATACGGAGACATGAACACACACACACACACACACACACACACACCTGGTAAGTGCAGTCACATTTTGATACTCTTTTTTCTTAATCTTTGTAAGACCCTGTCAACACAAGTTTTAGTGCCTCGGTTTCATTTCCTCCCTGGATACACATTAACCATTTCCTGAGTAAACACTATTTTAATGCTTTCCTCCTTCCCCATCTCTTTTCTGATCAAGTAGTCATCAAAAATAGGCTGATTAAGGGGGGAAATGTTTAGAGATGAAGTGATATTGTTCAAAAACGATTATGCTGATAGGGGCTCAAACTTTTCTGTCTAGTACAATAAGATACAAAGTAATTGCAGGAATAGTTTGACTTTACAACTCTAAATTTTCATTCATATAACATTAGTTCTAGCTCCATCAGTTACTTAGGACATGAATTCAATTGCTCTCTCCCAAGTTTACCTATGCACCTTAGAGAAATTTGTGTTCTCTGTGTAATTAATCCCATCACTATATCTAAATAGTCCTTAATTGTGCTTTAAAAATGAGCATCTAAAATTCCCATTTAATGGAGAGGGCAATTGAGGTTCAGGAGTTGCTAATCATCCTCCTGAGATTTCTGGAGCTATGAAGCCATGCTTTCAGGAATGATGGTCTTTATAGGAAGGCCTCTGGATATTTAGAAAGAAGTGGAAATTCCACTCATATCTGGAAAGATCTACTTAGCATTAAAGTGGTTGTCTAGGAATCACACAGTAAGTATGAATATGCACAAATATATGTGTAAACATGCACATTCACACAGAGTTGGTAAGGTATCAAAGAATCATTGGATATAATACCTAATCCTGAGAGAAGTTTGCTTTGAAACTGTGCTCTTCTTTTCTATTTCCCAGACTAAAGTCATTATGAAGGACTTTATTCCTTCACAGAAGATGTAAACTTATTTCACTTTCAGTGTTTCATTGTGCATTTTGCTTACTTTCTTGAAGATGGAATTTAAACAGAAATGAAGATGGGTGGCCCTTCACACTTAATTTTCACACTAAGGATCACATATATTTTACTGTCCATTACCAAAAATCTACCATAATGTAGAACATAAATCCTATATTTTTTGAAAATCTTACCCCAGGAACTGAGGGAAAGTTGCTTTGGTCATAACTTCCAAACACTGGGTAAAGTCAGGTGTAGAATTATAATTATGAGTCTGAAGATGTACAAAGAGGTACATAAAAGCCTATTCGAAGACAATGGGGTTTAGATAAGTAGCATTAAAAATTAAAATTGTAGTATTTACTTTGATAAGTGCAAACATTTCTTTGTTCCACAGACCAGACAAAGAAAGCCAAAGAACACAACGGGATGGTCACTGGTGACGCAGACGACATTGACCAATAATAGAGCATCATATGCCAGGTTGCCTAAGGACACAATCGAGTAACTTCAAATGCCAGAGTTAACCTCTCTTGTCTCAGCTTTCCAATTTATTGAATACCAACCTTAATGAGTTAATATTTATTAGAAGGGTGTCTGCTACAAAGTTAGTCTTCCAAGTGTGAGTGTCAGTATGGCTGAGGATATATCTGTATACCCAATATTCACAGCTGAAACCGCCTGTCCTTCAACACAGCCTGTGGGAGGATGTCATGTGGAGCAGTCACACTGACAGGAAGGAGGCATTTGCCAGGCATGTCATTCTCACGATGTAGTGAATCAGGCACACACAATTGTTAGATAAGGAGGAGGCCTCCCAGTCCCTTTTTCTTCAGATGATAGAATGACAAAACTGAAGAAGTCCTCTTCATATCGTGTTTTTGAGAGTCCAGCTGGTGGAGGCAGAAAAAGCAACTTCAGTGAGACAAGAGTTTCAGAGAACAGATTTGGAAGAAAGTATGATCCAGGCCTTCTAGAAATAGATATGCTATGCTGCAGACTGCCAGGAATTAAGATTATCCTCATATCTATTTCATTCTTGAAGGAAAGAAAAATGATATAATGCAGAGGTGTTCCTGGTAAATGCCAGTCTGGTTAACCAGCCTGCCAAAACAAGTGAAGTATTAGTACAGACTAGGTTCCATTTTGTGTCATCAACACTTAAACCGAGGGAGAGAGACTGACTCTGACAGGAACAACTTGGTGCCAGAATCCTTACCTATGTCCAGCCTCCATTAGCCACACACTGATCCAACTGACAAACTCAAAATTGATCGGAAAAGACACACCCTTTCCTCCTCTGCATAAGTGACCATTCTCAGATTCAGAGCTTCAAAAGGAAGATTGTGATTTTTCTTTCCATTTAGAATCCAAACTCCATGCTGAACGGGGCATTCTTTACTTGTTACTGAAACATGTCTGCTTAGGGCTTAATTGTCTGTCTTTACTTTCATCTTTTATTGATGCAAAAAGTATGCTAAGAACATTTTATGTGATGACAGCCCCTCTCTCTTTCCGCCAGTTTCTTTCTAATTATATTCACTGAACACCTACTGTGTGTGTGTCATGCACTATAGAATGTAATATGAATAATACAGGTAATATGTAGCCCTCTAAGTGTCAGAGAAGAGAAACAAGATGTAAGATAGAAATAAACATGGTGTTTGTAAAGCCTGATAAGAGATGCAGAGGGTGTGAGGGAATGGTAATCAGCCTGGACAGTTGTCCACTTTAGGTGGGATGATAAGAAATGACATTTCTCAAGTTATGACCTTGAACATAGGCATACAGTTTGAAAAGAGTAACAATTATTTCTAGATTTTAGGTAATGATTATTGAGTGTGAACATATAAAAAGGTCCCAGACACATTCAAGGCTCCAAAAAATGAGAAAAGGTTCAGTATGTTCAGGAACATAAAGGAAACATGTGTGATTGCAGCAGAGAAAATAAAGGGAAGGTGATTTCTTCCAAGGTGTGTGACTTTGATACAGAAGGATTGTAAAAGACTGAAGAGTCTTCTACTTTAGTATTGACATTTATATTTAATATTGCAAAAATCAATGCAAATGTTAAGCAAAGAAATATCCTACTCTAATGTGTAGTTTATCCAGACTATTATATGGACACTGAGTTAAGCGGGTATAAAAATGGCAATGATGAGATGAATTGGGAAGGCACTAGTCTTCAAGGTGAGAGATAACAGTGACTTTATTCAACTGCTATGCCAAGTAGAAAAAGGAGATTGTATTTTCTTAACTTCAAATATGAATTAAGAAAGCTGTTTATCATTGCTGCCTAAACTTACATATTATCTTAATAATAGTCAGGACCCAAATCCTGGCAATGTAGACCAAGACAAGCTCCCACTCATATTAACTACTGTCATGCTTCAGGTATCCTTATCTTCTTGTGACCCCACCTGTAAATTGAGGAATGCTGTTTCTTATGTGCTAGCAAATCTAACATTCATGACACTTCTATGAAGCAGATGTTACTATTATTGTCATTTAAGGAGAACTGATCTGAGCCCTGGAGAAATAAAATTCTGAAAGTCAGAGTCAGGATTTGAAAGCTGGCTGTTGTGTCTACCCTGAGGAGTTGTACAGTATATACACTCAGGAGGAAAGCTACCAATATCCTCCATAGATTTCCAATGTAGGATTTACATAAAACATAGAATAGCTTTTTATGGTGAATTCATCAAAATGCCAAAGATTCACCAGACATAGCCTCCCACACACTTTGGAGGAAAAGAAGAGATTAGCTTTAAAAAGAGGGGGGATAAAGGATTTATATTTTAGCTATCCTTTGTCTCCAAATCAACAATTGCACTGGGTTGGCTTGTTTCTAATACTAATAAGAGAAGACATAGATGGAATCTTCCAGCTGCACTCACTGTTGTTTCTGACACAACCATTTCTCAGGCAGAACCTACTCAAAACACATGTTGAGGTTAGCTTCTGACAAATTTCAACACGTTAGGTCTGTAGAGTCTCCAAATCAATCATAGAAAGCCCAATATTATGAAGGAACACCACCAACAAAACAGCAGCAACAACAAACGGGCCTCCTTCATCTCTTCAGGCTCCAGAAAGATCAAAGGCCAGCTATTATTTTCCATAGCTCTACCTTTGCTCCCAGCTTCCCTGGGATATAGTCTCTATCTCCTCTGCATCCACTGAGACCTAAAACACTTGTACCAGAATTGCCGACACTTCCAGATGCCCTTTTGTCTTTTTGAGGCTTCTCCAGTTTTGTAAACAAAATTCAGCTAGTTTAGGCTTTTATAGGACAGAGTTGCAAATCAAATCCCTTTGTCCATAGCTAGAGTATCTTAGTGTCACAGAAACTCTTTTGAAGTGGACAAAGACTTCCCAATATGAATTTTTGTTATTGTATTTAAGTAACATTTTTTTTGTTTCTCCTCCATGTCACCCCTACACTTTTTCATCTACAGCTCCCCTTCCACTCCTCCTCCTGCTCCACTCAGAAAGTGGTAGGCCTCCCATACGCTTAAACAAAGTATAGCATATAAGTTGAGGCAAGACAGAGTTCCTCTCCTTGTGTCAAGGCTGGGCAAGGAAATCTATCTTCCCAAAAGCCAGCTAAGTGCCAAAGACAGGTCCTGATCTCATTGCTAGAAACCTAACAAACAGACTAATCTACACAACTGTCACACACATGCAGATGGCCTAGGCCAGTCCCCTGGAGGTTCCCTAACTGTTGGTCCATAGTCTATGAACTTCCACAAACCTAGGACAGCTGTCTCTTGTACAGACACATTGGAAACCAATATGGTGGCTTCTCAGAAAATTGGGAAACACTGTAGTTCAGGATCCAACTATACCAATCTTGGGCATTTACACAAAGGATGATCAATCATACCACAAGGACACTTGCTCAACTATGTTCATAGCAGCGTTATTCATAATATCCAGAACCTGGAACCAAACTAGATGCCCCTCAACCAAAGAACAGATGAGGAAAATGTGGTACATTTACATAATGGAGCATTACTCATCTGTGAAAAACAAGGAGTTATGAAAATTGCAGGCAAATAGATGGAACTAGAAAAAAAATCACTCTGAGTGAAGTAACCTAGATATTGAAAGACAAACGTGGTATGTACTCACTCATAAGTGGATATTAGGAGTAAAGTATAGGGTAAACAATGTATAATTCACATCCCCAGAGAGGCTAGATAATGAAGGCCAAAGAGGAATGCATAGGTTTCCCTTGGAAGGAGAAATAGAAGAGATCTCTTGGGTAAACTTTGGTTGGGAGAAAGAGGGATGAAAGGATGGAAATTAGAGGGAGTATGTTGGAGACTGACTGGAGGGGGAGAGTAATTAAAGAGACATCTTGATGGGGGGGCATTTTGGGATTAGGAAGAAATCTGACACCAGAGAAACACCCAGGAATCCACAATGATAACCCCAGCTAAGACTCTTAGCAATAGTGGAATGGGCCTGAAGTGAGATCTACTGTAATCAGATAGGTGACTACCTACCACATTCTGAATTCTTTAATTATTAAAACAATAGAGACTATGTGAAGCTTTCTCACTCTCGAAAACAAAGAGCTATAGTTTTCTTTGGAATGCTACTAACTTAATCAGAATTCAGGTCCTAACTCTCAGAATCCAGGGCTTTATCTATTGTTTTAAACTTACATCCTTCTGTTGCTAAAAATGTTTTATGCTTCTAAAATATAGAGATTGAAATAAAGTATAATATGAAGTATATTTTCCTACCTGTACTAATTCTTCATTTGCTTTTTCTATAAGGATTAAAAACATTTTGTGCATTATGATTGAGCCACTGAACCCTTACAAATTTAAACTGTGGTTTTCAATCCTACATGAAAATTTATAATCACACCTGGTGTTCTATAAAATTCAAAGTACCTTGGCTCTGCCTGGAAGATTCCAATTTAATTGTTGTGCAGAGAGTCAAGAAACTATTCATTTGAAAAGGCCCTCTCTCCTAGTCTTCCTGTGAATTGTTATGTGTAAGGGGTAGAAAATAAATGCTCTCAGCCAATCAACATAATTTTATACAGTAGCAAATAAATTGTGAACTTCCAACATATTCACATGCTGAAGCCACAACCTTTGTTTTGACTGTATTTGAAGTCAAGGCCTTTATAAGGGATAGGAAGATCAAATGAGTTAAAAGAACAGGGCTCTACTCCCATAGGACTTTTGGTGTTAGGTCATAATTTTCTTAATTTTTAAAAAATTTTTGAGATTATAATATAATTTCAACATCATTCTCTTCCCTTTCCTCCATCCAAAATGTTCCCTATACTCTTCCTTGTTCTCTTTCACATTCACAGCCTCTTTTATTTTTCTAATTGTTATTACATGCATATATGTATCTGTATGTACATTTGTATTCCCAAATGTAATATGCTCAGTTTGTATAATGCTATTTGGCTGTATGTTTTCAGTGTTGATCATTTGACTTTGAACAATACCAATAGACATGTCCAAATGAAGGGTGAAAACCCTACCAGGCCTCAACCCTACATAAAGAACTACAGGCGACCAAAGAATGCTGAAACATAGATCTAATCTACACGGGAAGTAGAAAAAGACAAGCTCTCCTGTGTAAATTGGGAGCATGGGGGTGTTGGGAGAGGGCTGAAGGGGAGGGGAGAGGCAGGGAGGGGAGCAGAGAACTCAATAAAACCAATAAAAAAAGAGTGCTGAGAGTAGAAGAACCAGCCTTGTGGGGAAGAGCTTGCCAACTGGACCATGTGTCATATGATGAGGAAACATCATCAGATTACTAGAAACATTTATGCCTCTAACATGTAGCCGTTTCTCCATTGCCTGTCTAATCTCTTTATCTCATCTGTTCTCATCAGAGGAAAGGACATGTAAGAACACAGCTAAGAGGCAGCCATCTATAAACTAAGAAGAAAGTCCTCAAATAAACTTATTTCTTTTAGTGCCTTGAAATTAGACAATCAGCCCTCAGAGCTATGTGAAGGTAAGGATCTGTTCAAGTCACCATGTCTGAAGAGCTTTGCTTGCGTAGCTTAAGAAAACTGCAATAAATTTTGATTCTGTAAGATAAGATCTTGGTATAGCTATTATCTATTAACCCAGAGATGTCTTTGAAGATGAGCAATGAGTAGAAACTGGAAGAATTATGAAGTGCATATTGTTTAAGCACAGGTTGCCTTGAATACACTATGGAAATATGAACATACGAGAAAATTCTGGAAAGTTCTTGGCAGGTGTGTTGACTAATATTATGTCAACTTGATACAGGCCAGAGTCACTTGGGAAAGTGAGCTTTTCTGCTTGCAAGTCCATGGAGCATTTTCTTGATTGGTAGTTGGTATGGGAGGGCTCAGCTCACTGTAGATAGTGCCACTCCTGGGCTGACGGTCCTGGGAGGTGTCAGAAAGCACGCTGAACAAGCCACCTAGAGAGAAAGCCTGTAAGCAGCATTTCTCCATGGCTCCTACATTAGTTCCTGCCTCCAGATTCTTATCATGCTTCAGTTCCTGCCTTGCTTTTTTCTCAGTGATGGAATATCTCCCGGAAACGTAAGATGCAATAAACCTTGTCCCCCAAGTTGTGTTTTGTCATGGCATATGATCACAGCAATAGAAAACTTAACTAAGACAGTAGAATATATTATCAAGGGGAAGAGGGAAGCTTAGAAAAAGTAGCAGGCACCTTTCAAAATGCACCTTTCATTGTGAATGGAAAGCTGGGAGAAATGATGCTGTTAAAGGTGTCTCTTGTACTGTGTATGTAGTTCATTTGATGGAGTGCTTGCCCTGCATGTGTGAAGCTGCTTTCTATCTCTGTCACTGTACGATCTGGGCCTATGGTACAGCTGTATAAATCTAGTAGTGAGGAGTTGGAAGCAGAGAGACTAGACTCAAGGGCCGTCCTGTTCTACATAATTGGAGGCTAGTGGGGTACACACCAGACCCTGTTTCAAAAAAGAAAGAGATGTGCCTGTGACATATCAGAGAAAATGAGGACTAAGCTGTTACACACTATAAAGAAGTCAAATTATAACATGCTTGTAAGCATATGACTGAATTAGTATCTAGTATTTCAAAAAAGAGCCTTGCAAGACACACAATTTTATGTTTTCCTTATGAAAAATACATAGTGTTGAAGTCACATTTTGCTTTCTTATTAGTACTTTTAGCAAAATGTGAGGGGTGGGAATGACATCAGAGGAACTGCTAGGCAAAACAATAACAATAGCAAATACATACTCTGAGATTTGGAAAACTCTCTGCCATATCACATAGGAAAAAACTGAAAAAAAAAAACCACTTTTTGGATTGAATCTCAAAAGTGTGACTCTACTATCCATAATTCATTCTTTAAAGGGACATGAACAGGGCTTACCAGCCATTTTACTAAAGTCAGGAATAAAAACGAAATTGCTCTAGCAGGCACCGCCAGCTGGAACTAAGTGGGACAAAAGCAACCAGGCAGAATGAAGGGAGGCTGCCAGAAGGTAACTAAGGAACGGAACAATGAGGTTTCTTCCCAAGAATGTGAGATCTCCTTTAGGAAAAAGAACACTGACCAGGAAGACAATTTGGAGACCTTTCTGGCAGCTGCTCTTCCTACAGTCTGTGAGCAAACCTTCCTTCTAAGATTTAGTGACTAGAACTACACCACTGTTGTCAGTAAGTGAGGGAGTCCTTGACCAACAACTCACAGGAAGTTCCTAAGACTGTGAGGATGGACATGCATGGAGCTGAGGGATTAGGACCATTTCTGAGAACTGAAGAACTCTAAGTCAAAGGCAATGTTTCCACTATCATAGGCCTGCAGAGCACAGCAGCCTGGCAGAGAGGATTACTCTCAATCTTTGAAATCAAAAGAAATTACCTTGATGGATTTTTTTAAACTTCCTTGGGAATTTTGACCTTGATATTTTCTGTTTCTAGTCCTTTAGAATGTGACTGTCTAAATAACACTTCTCCAAACCTTGCATAGAATTTCAGGTTTTACCTGTTCACACCTGGGTAGAAAGTTTGCATCAGTACACATCTTTTCCCACTTCATTTCTATCTCTGATACGTCACAAGATGACTGTTGAGTGAAATATATGATGGAAATAAGATGTTTGAAATCTGGTTCAGTGGAGTGAGTGTAACTTGTGTCTTATAAGGGCATGAATCCTGACCACTCTTAGACTATCATGGATGGAACTGTGTCCTGGAAATGCATGGGTTAAAGTTTTAAATACTAACATGACTCAACTTGGAGAAAGGATTAATAGGAGGGAAAAATAAGTATGAAAATGGAAAAGAGGTGATTTTAGTTACATAAAATAATATTTCCATGAAAATGGAAGAAAATAGTGTTTTTCTTTCTCTGTGTCTTTCTTTGTCTCTCTGCCTTTCTCCTTAGTCATGTTCTGTCCTTTTATTTGATAACCAAGCTCATTAATTATAAGAATATATATTTTTAATTCTGTCACCTGAACCATACAGTTAATGGCATTTTGTTATGACAGTTCAGTAAGGCAATAGGCTATCTATTGTGAGATCAATGGGCTGATGGAAATGTCTAACATCTAAATGTGTAAGAATGTAGATGAAAGTTTCTGACCCACCTGGTCCCTCAGCCATTCAGAACCAAAAAATTAAACAGCAGCTTATATTAATTATAAACTGTTAGGCCTACTCAGTCAGGCTTATTACTAACTAGCTCTTACAACTTAAATTAACCTATAATTCTTGTCTATATTTAGCCACATGGCTTAGTACCCTTTCTCAGTAAGGCATTTTTATGTTGTCCCCTCCCCCCGTAACTGGCTGGAGACTGACTCTCTGCTTTTCCTCTTCCCTGAATTCTCTTAGTCTGGTCACCCTGTCTATTCTTCCTGCCTGGTTACTAGCCAATCAATTCTTTGTTAAACTAATACCAGTGACAAATCTTTACAATCTACAAGAGCGTTACCCCACAGCCTAAGAACCTGAAGGACCAAGAATTACTGGTGCTTAGTCCGCTGCCCTTCAGCAAACTAGGCTAAGAATAGAGCAAAGATCAAACACATATGAGAAAAAGCTTAAAACTTCACTGTTTCTCATATGTATATTGTTGAAAGACAGAACACAGCTCTTTGTCAAAGGACTGCAGCAGACTTTATATTCTGACAAAGAACATGAAAAGCTCTCTTAAATAATCCTGTTGCAAGTTAAGAAGTGTCCTGGAGTCCTTCTGTTACACTCTAATTTACCTACAGAGTCTATAACATCCAGTTACTATCAAATTAACTAATCTTTATCATTTTTTAACTTTATGTGAGATCAGGGATGTTTTTTAGGAAGGTCAGGTAGTCAGGGTAAATGTAATACTTTTCTGTCTATAAGTGACTATAAGGAATACATAGTCTCCTTCTCCACAAGTTTTTTTTTTAAATCACTATCACTTTTGATATTGAGCATTACCAGTGATCTGTAATCTCCTTAAAAATAAACATGAGTAAGGTAAAATATGAGAAGGATTGCTGCACTAGAAAAGACCAAGAACTTCAGGAAGAAATTACCCACTTCCATATCAAAGATGGAGCTCAATTCATCCCCAAGAGCTGGCATATAGCTAGCATCAAGGATATGCTTTATAATGGATGTGTTGAGTTCTAAAACCATTTCCTGTGAAGAGCTAGGCTTATGACATGGGATCTTCAGTTTCCTCATATATGAAATGTGGTGATTTTTTTTTGTGTGTATTGTAATAAATAGAGCTTGCCTGAAGATCACAGTGTGGAGTTAAGACATGAGTTAGCCATACAGGCCAAGCAGTGGTGGCACACACCTTTAATCCCATGACTTGGGAGGCAGTGGCTCTGGATTTCTGTGAGTTCAGAGTCACTCTGAGCTACTCTATACTGATCCAGTCTAAAAGAGGACCAGAGCCAGGCAGTGAGAGCTCACACCTTTAATCCCAGTACTTGGAAGTCACATGCCTTTAATCCCAGCACTAGGAAGTTAGCCCAGCACTAGGAAGGTGGAGAGAGGAATATAAAGGGAGGAAGAGACAGGAGCAAATTGCATTCAGTCTGAGGACTTGTAGAGACAGCTTGCCCCATTCGGTCTGAGGATTTTATATAGGTAAGAACTAGTGGCTGCATGCTCTGCTTCTCTGTTCTGTCAGCTTTCACCCCTAATGTGTGACTCCAGTTTTTATTATTAACACCAATTAGAATTTACACTGCACTGAAATGAAAATAAATAAAGTATATCTTCTATGATTTCTGAAGAATTAAAAGTGTTAACATTCTGGAACTTCTTTAATTGAACTAGAACACTTCAAAATTTCATGAATGATTATGACTTTATTATTTTGATTTATAATTGTTGCCTTTATTTTTTTGTTACTGAAAATTCAACCTCTATTAAAATATGAACCTCACTTTCCATATATTATAACCCAAATAGCATAAAAATTCTTAATAGTATTATTATTGGGTATGTTAACACAGCAAGTCCAAAGATAATGTTTTATGTAAAGTTATATGAGAAGTCAGACATTAGTTCTCACACAAGCCTCTTTCTTTCATAAATGGTTTAAGGCTGATAAAATACAAACTGACAGAGAAGGTGTTAGCCCACTCATTTTAATTTAGTTTTAGAATCTATCATGAAGCAACAGGTCATGTAACTCTGCATCTAAGTCAACTCCTTGAGCCTTTGCTACCACGTCTTTGATGTGTCACAAGCAACAAATGGTCCAGGGCCCCAAATCTGAAGTGATTGCAATACTTGAGTAGTAATGTCACACAAAGTTACAAACCATTGAATTATAACAGACATCAGTTAATAGATCAATGCATGGTCTAACAGTAAACCACAAGATAATCATAAGCTCCGGCGAATACACTTAGTGCCCTTCACATCTCTCTTCTCTTTGAATTACTCCAGTGCTCCCGCAGCAGTCTTAATGAAACCGGACATAGTCTGAATTACATTCTCTCAAAACTGAAGCAATCACACATCAACATGAATTAAGAACTTTCCCCAAAGATCTAACTGATACAGCAAAGAAGTCAGAAAACACATTTTGACCTCTGTTTGTTATTCTCATTTGTTCATTCTGCCGTAAATCTGATTTGAACTCATTAAAATGTTTTTAAGTGTACTAAATCTTCCATTAGGAAAACGACACATGAAGATTTTAGGCAAGCTTTTTTTTTTATTATTCTACATGTTCGGCATCAGAATTGGTGTTCTGAAATTCCTCAAATGATCTGCCTGCCACATATGGGTAGGTAAAACATTGAAATCTGTTTCCAGTGGGAAAAAAATTGAGGCACACTCACTTAACCTTGCATAAGAGAAACAGAGAACAAAAGGAGAACATAAACATAGTTTTTTCCTTCCTTTATCTATATCTTTTTTCTTTTCTGTTCTTTCCCTTTTTTTCTTTTTTTGAGACGGGTTTTTCCATGTTTCCCTCAATGTTTTGAAACTTACTCTGCAGACCAGACTGGCCTTGAATTCAGAGATTTGCTTGCCTCGGACTCCCAAGTGTTGGGATCACAGGTGTGTGCGACAGCACTGTTTGCTTGCTTTCTTTCCTGGCTATTTGTTTGTTGGCATTGGTCTATTTTTATAAAGGGGTAACATCATTAGTGATCCAGATGATAGGAACACCATCATTAGTATCTCCATCCTCCCCATTGTTATCTAGTTCCTGAATGCTTCTATGTCCCAAAGGGCTAACCATGTGTGTATCTATGACCACAAACACCTCTTCTTGTTTCTTATTTACAACACTTAAAAGTCAGTTTTAGAGCAGTAAAGAGTGAACATCTACTTGTGCTTAGAAAGTATACTTAAACAAATTGTACTTTACATATTTGAAAGAGAATCTGAAGATATCACAATATAAATATTAATCAGGTATGTGTAACATGAAAAATTGGAGATGATCAATTATATTTCTAAGTTCCTTTGTGTTTATTCTTTGTTTCCATTTTCTATTGTTTTTCTAGAGTATGTATATATATACATACATATATTTCTACGATAACTTATTGAAATGTAATTTCCCTATCAAAAATGCCATCTTATCAAAGAGCATAATTTAGTGGCTTTTAATATCATCACAGACTTGTATAATAATCACCATAATTGATTTTAGAATATTTCATTACTAACTTGTGAATGATATCATTTCCACCTTCCTTGTTCCAAGCCCTAGAAGCATTAATTCACTTTTTTTTTGTTAGTCGTCAAGGATTTTATTTTTTAAAGTTATATTAAAAAACAAAGTCAGCCCCGACACCTCATGTTTTTTAGTGTTCCTTTTTTGTCAGATATAAACTCAGTTTTCTTTTTTAATAACATTTATTTACTTGTTTGTTAGGCATGCTGGTGCTGCCTCTTGACCACAGTATGCATGTGGAGGTCTTAAGACAACTTGCAGAAGGCTGTTCTTTCCTTTTACTTTATGGGTCCCAGGGGTTGAACTCAGGTAGCCAAGATCAGCAGCAAGTACCTCTATTGTTTGGAACATCTCAACTGTCTAGTTAGCTTGGTTCTGTTCAGAACATCTGTCATGAATCCACCTTCTGTTTCTATGGATTTGCTTATTATTGCCACTTAATACAAATTTTATTTGATTTTGTTATTATGTTCTTAAATAAACTATGCGGCATTTTGTGTCTGTTTCCCTTCACATAACACAGTGATTTAATAGTCTATGTTACAACATTGTATTTCACTTTTTTCAATTTCTTAGTGATTTCATTTACAGGACTATTTAACATTTTGTTGACTCATTAATCAGTTGACATTTGAGTTATTTTTACTTCTAGGTACTATGACTAAATTGCTGTAAAAATCCTTGAAAAACTATTATATGGCTCTGTATTTTCAGTTTGGAGGAGGAACACATATTAAACAGCAAAATCTTTCGGCTAAAAGAGAAATGAATTGTTACCATTTTTAACAAATGTCACAATGATTTTGAAGTGCTTCTATCATCTCAATAGCCTATCATATATGTATTTTAAAATTTTTAATATATCACCTTTTGTCAGAAAATCAACTTACATTATTTTATACTATGGAATTTGGGTACACTGTGAATATAAAGGCCACACAAGTTTTTCACTATTAAAGAGTAAAAGGCTGTACTTTATTATTGGTCATTTACTAAAGAAAGATTTATCTTTTACTATCTTTCTTTTCAAAAAGGATTAATACCTATTGCTATTATGAATTTCAACAAAATTCTAGGACAGAAAGCTATGAATCATTATATGGACTATAGAACAACATCAACAAACAAAGCAGCATAGTAAATGTAGATAAGTGGAGTAGCTACAAATAAATCAGCATTAACTTCTCAATTTTATTTTGTGGAGATGATTGAGATAAACAATATTGAGATCAGAAAATAAGTTAAATTAGAAACCTAAAAATAGATTGGAAATAAAGTGGCATTTCAAGACATTCTTAAAGCATAAATAGGTGGGTGGAAACTGAAAGTGTTGCACTAAATGACAGTCCTGCTCACAGCCCAGCGTGCAGCAATCCAGCTGTTCTTTGCTGCTTTGCGCCTTAGCAGCAGTGATGGCAAAGACGATTTTCTTATTTGCTGACAGTTATGTTGATGATGCGGAAGGCAAAATAGCATTTCTCTTCTGGGCAATGTTAATTATGGAGTGCTGACAGGAGTTCAAAAATAAATCCAAGTCCTTCAAGTCAATGTCCCACATTAATATAACATGGAAAGCAAAGCAATAGACAATTGTGGGGGAAGTATTTGTTTTGCGCTGTATCCCCTTTCCTTCAGGAATGGAACCCATGTTGGTTTTAAAGCACAATAATAACTTGAATATGGATTCTGTCTACCCAGCACTTTAATTTAGATGACTCATTTAGTTTTTGAACTAAGAATGAACATACAACCATATCCTCATTTTTATATATCTGAGCAAAGGTCTTATAGATTGGCAAGGGTATTAAGTTTCAGAATAAAAATATCTTACCCCTTTCTGTCTTCTCACTTAGTAGTGCAGTATGTCATCTTTGCAAGCACAGTTTCTGAGTATAGACTAGTAGGTAGCTTACATAAAGCTAGTGATGGCAGCAGTTGTTAGGAATGAGATTTAAGCCATGTGGTGAATGTAAGATAAAATCCTCCTTACTATCCTTTGTAAGCCTTGCTTAATTCTTGTTAGAAATTAAATTGACAAATTAGTACACATGGGTTATGATGCAAGGGTTTAGCAGTTACCGTAGATCTATGTTCAACAATATATGAATCAGTATTATGTTCTAATTATTAAAGAATAATTTTATTGTATCATTGCCCTCACACTTTAAAAAGTTTTCATTTATAAATTTACAAATATGAATATATGCACATGAAAATATATAGATTATTTATATAATCTATATGTAGATATAAAACAGCAATATATATAATGATTAAAGAAAAAAACCTCAAGTATTTGAAAAGAGCAAGGTGAGGTATATGGGAAAGTTTGAAGGGAGGAAATAGAAATGGAAAATGATGTAAGTCTATTATAATCTCAAAATTTTAAAATAAAAGCTTCTTTCTACTTCAATTTAAAATATGGGCTATTGAAGCTTAAGCAATTTGCCCTAGGTCAAACAACAAAAGAAATATTTAGATTTGTGACCCACATTTGGCCAGACAGAAAGTAGTATTATTTAGTAATGTTATCTTATTAAACATTACTAAATTTGAAAAAATACAGCAAAATTTTAAAAACATGGTGGTTCATTGATTGAGTGACCTCACATATAGGCTTGTGGTCTAAGAATATAATCTACATGTACGATATGAACAAACATAGAAATTTTGTTTGTTGCTTTTTTTCATCCTAATGGTCAAAAAGAGTTAATACATTTTGTTATGTGAACAGAATAAGGTAGTATATAGCTAATAATAACACTCTGGTGGAGAATTACCTCACCTGGAAAATAATATTAAAACATATTATATTCCTGGTGAAATCCACTTACCTTACAAAATTTAGTTAATCATTTTTTTATATATATTGTTGTAGGAGTTCCTTCTGTTTGTGTGCTGCTTTCATTGGTTAATGAATAAAGAAACTGCCTTGGCCTAGTTGATAGGGCAAACTTAGGTAGGCGGAGAAAACAGAACTGAATGCTGAGAGGAAGAAGGGCAGAGTGAGAGAAGCCATGGATCCTCTGCCTGAGATGAACTCCAGTTAGAATCTCTGGTAAGCCACAGCCATGTGGCGATACACAGATTAATGGAGATGGGTTAAACTAATATGTAAGAGTTAGCCAATAAGAAGTTAGAGCTAATGGACAAGAAATGTTTTAATTAATACAGTTTCTGTATGGTTATTTTGGGTGTAAGCTAGCTGGGCGGCCAGGACAAACAGGAGGCCTTCCTTACAACAATATATATTCTTCTTCTGTGACTTTTTCCAAGTAAACTTGGGCCTGCCTTTCTCCGTACTGCCATGAATCTCAGCATACTGCATAGATTTTGCACTCTGCTATTTGGGTGACTCTTTTCTGCAAGTAGGTATGGCTTCCACATGGACAGAGAACAGATTTTACTTCATTTATTATCCAATCTATATCTCACAGAAAAGGACTAAGAAGTATTTAGTAAATAATTAGCATGCTGCTTTTAGCACCGTGCTCAACTTACTTAATTCAAGAATGTACTAAAAAGAAAAAGCTTCCTGTTGCTTAGCCATTTTACTCATAGGGAAACAGGATGAATTTTATGCTTCTAGCTCCCCTTGGCTTACCAGGATATGCTGAACACAGAAAGGGCCTGAGATTTCGGCACTCTTTAAACTCACCCCTTGCAGAGCATGGTCTTATGATGTTTGTTGAGTCTGGAGATATTCTGACTTGATACACAGGTTTTAATATGAGATTTATTAATTTCCGTGTAGTGTATAAATGGGCTTTTCTAAATATATTACTTAAATTAAGCTCACATTTCTTTATCCTTTAAGGATAACCTTTTAATTTTTACTCATAAAGATGTTGAATTGTGAAAGTTTAAACTACATCAATGCACCCTCTGTTATTTTTCCATTTTATAACAGCTAAAAGCCACTTCAAATTTTAAAAACATGCTTAATAATTTGATTCAGTGTTTGGTTTTGTTTGTATTTTGAAACTGAAGTGTGTTGATTAAATTATTAAGTAGCATCGTTCATGTTCCTTTCTATATGAACTTAAGGTGCAGATATGCATTTCCCCAAAGATTGAAAAGCTCCCCCCACCTTCAGGAATGAGAAAAAGAGAGTTGCTACATGCCATTTTATAAAGAGGAGGAGGCCTTTCACCAATGTTATCTGCACTGCCAGTGTTTTCATGTTCTCTCAAGAAAGTCAGAGAATGGGTTATTGGGAAGAAAGTCAAATGGAAAAGGTGCCAGCAGGAAAGATAGAGCACCAGAGAAAGTTAGACAAAGCCAAAAATAAAAAGACTGCTTTCAAGAAACACTCCATCAATTCCTATGCCATCTTGAAATGTAGTCAGTTGTCGGTATGTTCTTGTACAAAAAAGTATAGCTATGCGTAGGGCTGTTGAGCCTTCCATTGCCTAAAAGAATTTCTACTTATTTTCCAAGGTAACTTTTGCCCTATTAGAAAGCTTATATATATATCTGTGGGTTAGCCTTATTTCATCCATGTAAAAATACAGATTTTTTTATGGGACTAGCAGGGCGTGTTTGCCTAATTCTGTTCAGTGTGCATGCAGATACTAAGTCAGCTGGGGTCTCAGAGGTGTAGTTCAGTGATGCTCACGTATGTACTCCACTTGCCAAGCTCTAGATTGTCTGAGTTTTTGAAAACATCCCAAAAGAATCAAGATGTAGTCAGAAATTGCGAGCATATCAAGGAGGATTGGAGGGAGTGATAAGAAAATCCATTCTCAATAGCACAGAAAAGGTGCCATGGGGGGACCGAAATACATCATCTGGCTCAACCTTGATATCCATTAAGAGAGAATTAGAGAGTCTTAAAGGCTTCCTTAAGGATCAACAAATATTAAAAGCCGAATCAAGGTTGAGACCATTTCTGACTGGCATACATTGCCTTAGTAATGGAAAACTTTATGCATTATGAAATAAAAACAGCTGTGATAATGTCTTCTGGGTGCTTTCTTTATGCTAGACACAGTTCTTCATGTTTCATATGCACAGCTTTACTGATTTTAATAATAAACTCATGAAGTCAGTGATGTTGTTGTTGTCCTTCTGACAACAAACACAGAGCAGGAGATGAAGTAATTTGATCAAGGGCATCCAACTGGCAAATAAGTTCCCATGATCTTAACATAAAATATTTTCTGCAAAGAAGATCTATAATAAAATGGAATTTCTCTGTTTCTCACCAATTAACTTGCTCCATTTCTCTGCCTGCTCTCTGGGTTATTGGCAGCACAGTGGGTACTTTCTAAGGAGCAGTTTAGAAGTCAGAGACCTTGAACTTGACCAGTAACATGTTGGACATTGGATACACTGTATTATACACCTCAGCTACCAATGCCACTAAGATGAAGCAAGAGGTGCTGAGGAGGTGGGAAAGGAGGAACAAAGTGGGATTTTAGTTGTTGCTTGTTTCCTTTGTTATTGTCTGTCTGGTTTTGTTTGACTGTTTGTTTTTAAATTAATATTCTTATTTGTAGTTTTATTTTTATTTCTTATTTTTATTTCATTGTCATTATTTCTTTTTAAGTTTTCTTTGTGGTAGATGCTTCAAGAGTGAAGGGCAGATAAGGAAGGACTGGGAAATGAGTAGAATTGGGGTGAAAAATATAAAATTTGTAAAGAATCAATAAAAAATTGTGTTTAAATCATAATGTTTTTCAAATAACTACTAGTCTCCATACATACATACATACCATACATATAAGCTTGTCTACACAGTGAAGAATACTTACAGCACAAGATGTAATCACAAAACTATATTAAACAGTACTCTTTTGGGAACTAATGCTCTTTTACACTAAGAACTATAATATTTATTGATGTAAAACATGAACGATAATAGCTTATTTCATTATTATACTTATCTAATTTAAAACATAAAAGTATGCTATAAATAAACATGCCAATCATATTGCAATCTTAAAAGAATTCAAAGACTCTAATGATTTTCACACAGAATCGTGTCCTGTTTTCTGAGCATAGCTGATTTTGCAATAACAGCTATTCTTTGAGCAAGTAGCTTAATCTTTCCAGGAGGGTAAAAAAAAAGTCATGTCTATGACACATGAACCTCTATTGACTTGCAAAGATACTCCTACTGTTAAATTATAAATGAGTTTGAATTAGTTTGAGACATTTTATATTTATAAAGTACATGAATATATTAATTTCAATTGGGAGGTTTGGAAAGAATGAAATTATGTTTATAGTATTTACAAATAAAGTTCAAGGTAACAAACCATACCAATAGCATGGTGATCTATCTGGCACAGAGATAAGTTCCCAAAGATGCTGACATACACAAGAGAAGTCACTAATTCTGAATTTCCATTCATTTCTTTTGGGCCATACTAGATTTGACCTGTCCCCAGCTCTCACTTTTAGTCCAGTGAATAGGCTCACCAGTCTCCTAGTCAACAACACATTGACTTAGAATTTCCAAAACCAAGTTAAATTTTACTTTCTATTGGAGCAGAGCACTATGATACCAGAGGACTGCAAATTGTCAACTAAAAACACAAGACTAAAACACACAACAGAAATTCCATTAATTGTTGTGATGTTACTGACGTGAGCACACCACTCACCACTTCCAAACAATTTTGTATTGCAAATAGCATACTGCTTCAGGTTCTAGACCACAATATTTCAATCACAGTTCCACCAGTGATTTGTTAAGTGATAGACACTGTTATTTGTGGATTTGGAAACCCAACAGACTTGCCTTTCTGAATGACATTTATCCTGCACTAGAGTGCCAAATTATTTGGAGACTCAATGTCAGTAGGTTGTGGAAAATGTCTACACAGCTGAGTGTTTTAAGTCAAACACTCTGAGATGTTCATGGGGCATACAAAAGCACAAGACCAAGAATCTCTGGCACCACAACACTGAAAACAAAAACTTAAGACATGATTTCCTTATCACAACAGGGAATTAGTTATAAATTTGCTTACATCTCAGAAATGCAACCACAAAGTTTGGACTCAACCCCTGATCTTTTCAGAAGGCCAATGAGCCTGTCAATGAGATAAGTTTGTAGCTTAGTTCTTGGTCCCATCTTGAATGGTGTTTATATATCCAATTCAATTAATATTGAGAGACACACTCACCTGCTACTTCCGTCCCTGTGGGTTATCCTCTCAAAAATAGACTGATCCAGACTGGCCTTTGTGCATGCATGGCATTCACTCTTGATTACTCAGCTTTAGATGATCTTGGACGCATTATTAATTCTCTTTGAGACTCAGTATCCTCTTCATCAAACAGAGATAATGCCAGTAAACACTTCATTTGGTTTCTGTGAGGATTAAATGAGATAATCTATGTCAAGTGTTTATCATATCATTTGCACGTAGAGCATTTGAAACTGCTCGCTGTTGTTATAATTTAGGATTTAATACCAGAGGATCATTTTAGTACTATAAAAGAGCTTTTTATCATTTCTCAAAGGAAACTAAGATAAACAAATTTATGGTTTGCACAAAAATAATAGAGAGCCATTAACTTATAGGTTAGCTATACTGTCATTGTTGGTAAGGTATGCTATGTTTGATGAGGAAATGATCCTGACTTTCAGATCAGAAAACAGAAAATCTCCATGTAGAAGATTTTCCCAAAGAAGCACATTCTTACTTTGTTTCCCTGAACCTATTTGGTTAGAAAAAAGAAAACAATACATAATGCTGTATGTGGGAAACAGTTTTCATAAGTCACAGAGACAACCCAAAACTTGAAGTAGTAACGTCTGCTAAAAGCTGAGCAGTCATGAAATTATCATGTGTGTTCAAGAACTGGATCTCAAGGGCTATGCTGACCATGCTAGGAAAAGGGAGTGGGTTCTACCACCTGCACATATCCATAGGAAAAGGATCGGAGTTTAGGCTATTACAAACACATAGGTGTTAAGCATGCTAGAGGAACTCTGACTTTTTAAAGAAGCCTCTTCTAATGTGGGATTTTCTTCTGTATGCTGTGAATATCAATGGTTAATAAAGGAACTGCTTTGGGCCTATAGCAGAGCTATAGGGGAACAGAGCTAGGCAGGGAAAACTAAATTGAATTCTGGGAGAAAGGAGGCGGAGTCAGAGAGAAGCCATGTAGCTCTGCTGGAGACAGACACCAGAATTTTAGCCGCTAAGCCACTGCTACATGGTGATACACAGATTAATGGAAATAGGTTAAACTCATGTACAAGTGTTAGCCAATAAGAAGCTAGAGCTAATGGACCAAGTAGTGATTTAATTAGTACAGTTTCTGTGTGTTTATTTCGGGGCTAGGCTAAGCAGCTGGGAACCAACAAGTGGCCTTCCTTGAACACTCAACAAGCCCCATGAAGTACAAATCTGCCATAGCTAGCCTCTGTGTGCTGCCTGAAAGCACATTGAGGGCTTTTACTATGAATGCAGCACAGTGAATTCATTCTTCCAATAAAGCGCTTCTGGTGTGAGAGAGCCTTCTGTATCTGTGTTGCTTTTATTGGTTAATGAATAAAGAAATTGGTTTGGCCTATAGCATGGGAGAAGGAAGGCAGAGTCAAAGAGAAGCCATGGAGCCACCAGAATCAGACATGCTGAAACTTTAGCCAGTAAGCCACAGCCATGTGGCCATATACAGATTAATAGTAATGGGTTAAATTCAGATATAAGGGTTAGCCAAGTAGCTAGAGCTAATGGGCCAAGAAGTGATTTAATTAATACAGTTTCTGTGTGATTATTTCGGGGCTGAGCAGCAAGGAACTAACTAGTGGCTTCCTGTTACACACTTCCTCATTAATACTAGTGTTGGAGCTACTTGATATTTCATACTATATTGGTCAAGGCATTAATCACTTAAACTCATAGTATGGAAGCAGACATGGAACATCTAAATATGTTAAATGAATACAGTTGAAAGAATGAGTTTTTACAGACAATGCATGTGCCATGCTTAGAGAGAATAATTTTGTTTTTTTCTGCTGGGAATGCTTTGGCTTTCTTAGAGGTATTTGGTTAAAGTAAATATAACCATTCCTCTGCTCACAGGAAGTGAAGTATCTATTGTATAGAATTAAGACATTTTGCCACTGGTTCTTTTTGAATTTTTGAGGATTTCATACACATATACAATGACATATGATCATATATATAGTCATTTCCACTTCCATCTCTATTTTCCCCCAAAACGCATCCTTTTCATTTTACTATGTTTAGTTTCCTTTCTTTTTTAATATAGATATATATTTTAAAGAAATCCTTTCTCATTTTACATGCCAACCACAGTTCCCATTCTCTCCCCTCCTCCAGTTTCCCCCACCTTCCCCAGGTTCCCTCCATCTTCCCCCACCCCACCCTCATTCACTCCTCACAGAGGGTAAGGCCATGGGGAGTCAACAAAGTCCAGCACATCACTTTGAGGTAGACCCAAGCCCCTGCTCCCCTATATCTAGACTGAATAAGGTATCCCTCCATGGAGAATGGACTCCTGATTCTGGGAAAGGTTGAGGCACACCTTCTTTGTCCATGAGATTTATTGGCTCTGTAACTATGATTCCCACCCTAGAGATTAATTTTTGCATAGTAACATTGGAATAGTAAAAAATGAATTTGAACCTTATGTATATTTACCCATGTAGCTGTACCAATGACAAAGTTGATATTTGAATAGTGAAAGAAGTCAGCATTTCCTTTTCCATTCAAAACATAGATAAGGCAATTGATTCAATATCTCCCTCAAACCACAGTTGTTTAAGTCAGACATCATTTGAGTCCAGTTGACCTTGGGATGATTAAATAAATCTAGAAGGTCCCTATACTCAGTTTTCCATGCCAAAACTTCTATCTCATTGCCTTCTGTGAAGGTTAACTTGGGTAATATCTGATATATAAGAGGTAGCTAAAAGTTCTTTTGTGTGGTTTATGTGACTTTAAGCATAGCACAATAAAAATAATAATTTTAAGAGATTAAGGTACATATATGGATCCTTGTGTTAAGAATTTTCTTTCTTTTTTCAGCTACCTAATGTATTTGAAATACAATAAAACATTTAATGGATGACTGCAGCAACTTGGAAAGCGTCTTATGACCTGTGCTTATAAAACACCAGTCAGTTTGACACCTCTATTCAGAACAGGAACATGAGGGTTACAGAGAAATATCACAGAAGGACACTTAATAAGTCGCATGAAAAGTGCAACTTCATCCCATGCCACTCAACTCAGGAGGATGCTGCCGTCTGTGTGTCACTTAAAGTGTGATTCCTTTGAAGGGGTGGAGAGAAGCTCTGTGACTAGGCATGACTGCTTGGAGTTCCAGCAGGTTTTTAATCATTTTGCATCACTGTAGTGATAGAAGTCAGTTCAACTGGAGCCCCAAGAAATGATTGCCTATACGGAAAGTCAGGAAAGGCACACTAGGTTGGAAACAAGTGTTTCCGTTAGAAGAGAGACTTGACAAAGTTCTCCAATTCCTCTGTCCAGACTCTTGATAAAGAAAAGGCAGACAAAAAATGATTAGCAGGTTATCAAAGCTTACATGTTCTTCTTTTTTTCAAAGAACATTGCTTCATACTTCCTAGAGAAAAATTTTAAACTGAGAGATATCAACTTCAATGTCTTGTCCCCATATGCAGACTCTTATCACTGTAAGTACTGAGAATTCAATTTCCTTCTTCAAATGTCAAAGCAAGTGATTTTCTTTTTTGTTGAACTAGCTCTTCCATCTGTGTGCTTGATTTACCGTC